>QGSO01000410.1:772709-1079699 GCA_011037825.1 Carya cathayensis
GGTGGTGTGATTCGGAATGTACAAGGGAGGGTGCTTGGAGGCTTTGCCCATTGCTATGGCCAAGCAACAAATACCATTACTAAATGTAGAGCCTTTGTGGATGGCCTTCATTTTGTCAACAATTGGGACTGAAAGATGTGTTGGTGGAGTCGGACTCTAGTGTGATGGTGGGTTGGTTTATTACATGAACGTGTAAATATTTGTTTTTGTGGGATTTTTGGGATGAAGCACAATCTATTATTTCCTCTATTAATGTTCAGTTTAAACATGTGTTTAGGGAAGCGAATATGGTTGCTGATTTTTTATCAAAACATGGGGCTAGTGGTGCAACTTGGAATTTTGTTGGAGAGGAGTTTGGTCCGGGGAGACTCAAGGGGCTTATACATGCGGATAGAATGGGTTTACTTTATGTTAGGCATTAGGAGTATTGGGAGTTTTGGTGGTTTTTTTGGAGTTTTTTATAATTGTAATTATGGTGATTCCTTTGCCTAGTGAGGGTTTTTTAATAAAATATGGAGGTCTTATCCTCCTTTGTAAAAAGAAAAGATGGACTTGCATTCTCTATAGAATTTTCTATTCATAAATGGTATTTCTCTTTCAAAAGTGTGTGCTAGCAATCTAAAGAATCTTTTGGATAGGGGTGTAACCAGTTCGGTTTTAGATAAAATTTAGGACCAAATCGGTATCTATCGGTTTTGTATTTTTCAAACCGATTACACACCGGTTATCCTCCTAAATCGGTATTTCAATTTTACCGTTTCCGATCCGGTTTTTCGGCTTTAATATACTATATTATCTATTATATAATATACTAATATATAATATAATATATTATAATATATAGTGATATAGTATTATTATAACTATTAATATGCACTATATAATATTAGTATAACTATTAATACAATAGACTATAGTTATATAAGATTTTCAAATTTAATATTATATTAATTAATAATTTATCATATAATACAAAACTATTTTATTATTATTATATATTATATATATAAATTAATATATATATATATATATATATATATATATATGAACCGGTTCAGTCTTGTTTAAAAAAAAAAATTAAAACTGAACTGATTTTGACTCAGAAAAAATAAAATAGATATCGAACCGAAAAAAAGAAACACGATTTTACCTTAACTGCAACTTCAACGAGATTTGCGTGTTCGATGGGTAATTTGATCCAGATACCCTTCTTCCCCTGATGGTATATTTTAATTAAATCATAAAATACTGGTACAAATTAAGGAGAATTTAAAGCTCGAGAATTTACACACAAAAAAAAAAAAAACCTTCATGATAAGGTTAGAAGATATGTATATAATTAATGACCTGTTCCCTCCATTGTGATATTGAGGCTTGAAGCAACGGAGCAAAGACCATAGAATCCATGGGCTTCTCCATGTTTACTGAAACGCCTCCATAGAGATCAACCACACAAGGAAGTAACTCAGCCTGATCATGATCATGTTGAACTCTATTTTCAGCCATAACGTAATTAATTCGCTCCTGATAAGAGGAACTTGTTGAAACTGACGAAGAGCCTCGGCGTTAATATTTTAGTTACCATCTTCGTTTAAAGACAGACAGCCCCTGCCCTCCTCCACTTTCCCTTCCACTTGCAGAGAAAACGTCGACTAGTGATCTTGGTATTATACCATCGATCTCGCACTCAAGCACCTTATTCAATTTGTGATCTTTAACCTGTTGAATATTTGGGGTAACCAATATTTTACTCTCTGCAGCAGCATCATTACTTTCTTAATTTCTTAATCCTTGAGGTTGTAGATTTCCTTTCTTGATCAGAAGCTCGATCCTCCTCGTCAGTTTCAACAAGTTCCTCTTATNCATCCTACCTAGTTATGATCTTGTATTAATATAATATAACATGAGCAACATCACTAGCCATCAGACCTTGAAAATTATGATTTGCATGGCTTGGATTAATTAACATATTATTTAATTAATTACTGCTTGCGAACATGCCACTTGAATTGTTATCTTGTAAAAAGCAAAATATTGATTGAAAATTGTGTGAAATGGTGGTTTGTCACGATCGAAGTTAATGCATAGAGCCAAAGGAAGGAACCTGTGGTTCCTCTGCAATCTGTCTGAATTGTCCAAACTGATGACTGGTTGAATAAATCAAAGGATGCAGCCTCTAGCTAGCTAGATACGAAAACTCAAAATAAAGGAAAATGCAGGGAATTACATTAACACAAGATAACAATGAATTAAGTGGCACGTAACATTAATTTTCAAGCCTAGCTATATATCTTATCCCATCAAAACTCAAATTCTTGGTATGGATGTAAAATTTTCTCATCCGACTATTTTCAAACGTGTCTACATATATATATGATGGACATTCTTTACATTTGATATCACATGACAATATTATTAAAACATTATTTTTTATTTTTTATCTTATTTCTTAATTAACATTTTATGTCACATTAATAATTAGGAGATAACAAAATAACAATGGTTACTCGATTTCAAGGGCGCAATGCAATCTTCAATCTTTCATGCTGCAAATTCTTGACACAAGCAAATTCTTGGGATGCTGCCATGCCATGCATACGTGCATTAATATGACGCTGTATTGATCTGGAATATATAGCTAGCTAGATGCATTCATGGCATGTACGTACATACTTCATATTCATCAACTCCAAACTAATTATAATAAAATTTAGTAATGAATTGAGATGAGATAGATTAAGATGAAAGTTGAATAAAATATTATTTTTTAATATTATTATTATTTTAAAATTAAAAAAATTGAATTGTTTAAATAATTTTGTATAAAAATTTAAAAAGAGTATATGAGATAAAAAGAAATACTTTGACAAAAAAATGTCATGGTCGCGTGTGGTGTTCCCGTGTAAGTCAAGTCATGATTTCTCTTATTGTTAACGTATATAAGTTGGTAGCTAGGTACTCATTTTCTCGGTATCCACGTGATGGCTTTAGCTCGATCGATCAGGTAGTTAAGCTGTGTCTGACCATTCCTTACATAAGAAAGGTCGACTTCCTACCAATTTTAGCGACGAGAAAGTTTAACAATATTTACAATGTTATTTCTCAGAAAAAATAGAAATTAGTGAACCAATCCGGTACCGCTCCGTATCCAGATGGGTCAGAGAATTACTACCTATCACTTATTTTTCAACACATATAAAAATCTTCAAAGACTTTGAAAGCAGTAAACAATCTCATAATTTCCAAATAAATGCATATTAATGATGTCCATATATTCAACATAAATCAAATGATCCACAATTTCCCATTAGTTTCATCGAAAATAGCCTGATAAATTCTTAAGTCTTACTAAACCCAAAATAAAAACAATAATATATTAATTTAAGAAACATAGAAAGTCCTTCTATTAACAATGTCCTAAGGTACTCAAACACCTTATCCTCAGTGTAGCCTTGCTCACAATTTCTATTCCTGGTTCTCAGTTGAACCATCCATATCATTTAAACAATATTTAGAAATAAGGGGGTGAGTTATCAATAACTCAGCAAGCAAAGCACATATACTGGTATGTACAATATGAGCCTTTTCATAAAGTTTCATATGCATGAAAGAAAAACAAAGCGGCATTTCAATCTTAACATATTCAAAATAAAAACAACTGTTCATATTCACAAATACTTTGAGATAACCTAACTGAACATTCTCATATTCATATTGTATTGTTTCATATCATATACCATGTTTAACTCCCGTAATAGGGTTGTGCTATCCTCGGTGGCCAAATCAAATAGTATCATATTGTGAAACTTTTCCTTTTTCAATCTCGGAGCCTCGAATGTGCACACTGGAAAGAATACATAAAAGACCACTTTGTTTTCAAAGTGTGTGCACTTATATCATATCATATTATGTTGGTACCAACCATATCACGTGAACTAGTATCATCATATCATAACCATATTTAGAATCAGAATAAAAACATACAAGTATGTCAAAAGCTTTTCATATTCATATCATATCAAATCACGTGCGGAAACACATTCATATATGAAATTACCCAAGTATCTCTAATTCGTCATGTTTAACACTTAGCACAAACTGTTAGTACCAATTAGTAACCAAAATAAAATAATCACTTGAACACACTATTTGGTTACGAAGTGAAACTCTTTGAAGAACTCTTCAAAGATAAAACCATACAGGGCAATCAAATGTAGGAAAGTCAATTTATTGATTTAGAGAACTACAAATAAACTGTAACAAAAGCCTTTGTAACAAACCCGTTTACTCAAGACATGCGACCCGCTTGCCTTCTACCTCAGTAGGTACTCAAAATCTCTGACACTGTCCAATCGTTGTCTTTCCTACTAGAACCTCTAGTGGTTGAAACTTGAACAGGATGACTCCCCCTTGGAGTATGCTCCCCCTTAATTCCACGAATTGAGTTTCTCAAGATCTTGATCAATATCAAATATGTGTTGTATGTGCTCATCTATTAAATCTTCAGCCAACTCCCTTTATATAATTAATGTTGTCATCGACTTGTAGAGGGAGTCTACTGATAGGTTTATCCAGTATCCTAGTTAGAGACGTTTCTACCAACTTGCGAACACCTCGGACTGGATTATTCTTCTGAATTGCGTAGAGTTCAAATCAGCTTCAGTTTCTTCAGCACACCTTACGTCTTTATCTCTTCAGCTGATGCTAAAACTCTAAACATTCTTAGAACTCTTTGATAACTCTTATCTTATGATATAACAAACTATGATAAGAGTTCTAATTTAAATACATAGTCTTATCGGATCACTAGAGTCCAATTAAGATTACATTCATTCCTTACATTATACGCATCTAATTCTAGCCAAGCACAAATTACATTTACAATCTCCCCCTTTGGCTGATTGATGATGCGAATATAAATTTGATGAATGTAACTTAATTTGCAAAAAAAAAAAAAAAAAACTAACCAACCACCAACAAAGATCTCATGTAGATAGTCATACTTCATATTAAATTCCATCATAAAAAAAATATCATAGCATAAAGTATGTGAACTACCAAATAAATCCTGCACATGCAAATATTAGTTTAAAATACATACCCAACTGAAAAAACTCAAAAGAAATGAAATGGTGATGGTGGTTGCACGTCATCAGCAGCACTGCCAAGCTCTCCAGCATAATGACTAGCCCAGCTCCCTTCTGCAGTCATCCCTTCTCCCCCTATATCTGGCAACATCTGTTAGACTCAGGGTTATCTTCATCCTCTGGTGAAGTGACTGTTTTCAAGATCTAATCCACATCCACTACAATTTGCTACAGTCTATCATTTATCTTTTCAAATTCATCTTGCTGATCTGAAGCAATTTATCAATCTTCTCCATTTTCTCTTCCCATTTGTCCACAAATGAGTCAAATTTTGATTGCAAAATTTGAAGTTGTTGAACCACTTCAATGGACTGTTTTGAAGGAGGATTAGAGGATGTGAATGCCTCAACATGAGTCCTTTTCTTTAACCTAACAACTGCCTCTCACTTAGTAACAGTCTTGGAGGAGATTTTCCCAAACATTTTAAGTGTGGCCTCGGTACTCCTCAAGGGGACTTTAGATATTTTGGCTAGTTTCGTGATAAGACCACCAAAATGCAAACTTTCTATGTCCATTTTATCAGTTATGGCCTTTGAGATCACATCAACAATATGTGAAGGGGGGATCAATAGGACCACCTTTTACTAATGCATACATAAACTGAGCTTTCTCAACCGTCAGCTCAGTGTATCTAGAAATGGGCCACATATTTGTCAAGACTACTTTGGCTAGAAACCTAAATTCGAGGAGCATGGACTTCATAGGGAGCCTATGAACTTTTGGGGGCCATGCTGGTGCACTGGGCCCAGCAAACAGATCCTTCATTTGGGCCTTTGACGGGGTCCCCATGCCCTTGTATGGAAAACCTGGGTTTTCCACACTTGGGAGCTCATAGAACTCTCTCACAATTTCGGGAGTAATGATTAAATCAACTCCTCTGACAACCGAAGTAATAAACTTGTCATCAACACTTATTAAAGTATTTGAATAAAATTTCCTAACAACCTCAATGTATGGGGCAGGGACCCCCTCTGTTACCTTTTCCCACCCTCTGTCCGCAAAGATGTGGGCTATAAAATCAAAGCCAGGTTCATTCAAATCATTCAGTGTTACCTCTCTTTCTCTAAGCACGTTCCTTTTGGAGAAAATTGTTTTGTAGAGGTTTTCAGCTTCTTTACTCGAGAACTTTGGTGCCTTAGAGCTTGAAGTCGAGGGCTTCAAAGTGCTCCATTTTCCTTTGTTAGGGACTGACCATATTTCTGTCTCTTTAGTTCTTTTTGGAGTTTTCTCAAGTGGCTTAGTTTCCTCTTTACTCGAGGAATTTTCAGGGATTGCATGCCAGTCGAATTTTGTCTTCTTTGCAACAGTCTTGTATTTCATCTACAAGCCAAAACCGTTCAGAGTATGAGAAATGCATAGAATACTAAAGGACTCAGGTTCATAGGTATTTCCACATTAAAAACCTAACATAATACATTTTCAAAACAAATTAAATCATCATGCTCGTATTTAAAAAAATATTCAGAAATCAGTAATCTTTATCCGATGAACACATTTCCTACTCCTAATCAGGGTGTCATTGTAGTACAAAGGGAAACATGATCGATATTTAAGACAAGCCAAACATAGCCATGCAGACTTAATTCGTCACTTTTTTAAATACAATCATCATGCCTATAAAAAAAACATCTAATCCTCTTTTCAACGAATTTTCAAATGCTAACTCAGGCAGATTCCCAACAGAGCTTTAAGTATTTCAAGGAATTCGAAAAAAAACTTAAGAACAGTAAAGCCCTAAGATAAATGATGACCAATCTTCAAACAAAATATTCAGAAGAGATAAACTTACCTTGAGGTTGTGTAGAGAGATTAGCATGAAAAGTAAAAGCTTCAGACGACGCAGAGAGATTTTTGGGTTTTCTCTAACACGAGGAGAATCAAAGAAGATTTCAGCCCACTTGGGAATGAAAAACGGCTTAAAGAGTAATTATGGAAGATGGCATGCAGTAAATGTTGCAGAGCAGCAGCTTTATTTTTAATCTCCCGCCCAAAACGTGGGACGTGAGGCCTGGGACGTGCTATGCACGCGGGCCCCTTAGAGTATGCCTTAGAGGCTACTCTCCAAGATGATACTAGTTGTGACCTCATAATTTTTTTTATTATCTATATATATATATATTTAAAAAAACTGAATAGAAATAACAAAAGAATTTTAAAGAAACAAAAGACAATTAATATGTACATGTCATCCACACGGTTGAGTCTTTTGAATAACACCTTTATCCAAGAGATTCTTATTTTTAGTTTTATTATAAGACGAACACTTATTCATTTATTCAGAAGAATTATTTCTAACTGGTCAGTCTTTACAATTAAACTGTTTACTTAATATATGACCTCCCAAGAACAAGTGTGTGTGTGTGTGTGTGTGAGTGAGGTAGACAAAATCTTCCCTTGTTACTATTTATTTCCTTTGGTCCCTTTTTGTAATGATTCAAGAAAGATGAACTTTCCTTGAAAGTCAAACTTTATGCTATGGCCTATATACCCAAAAAAGCATTTCCCTCCAAGCACAAGGTCAATAGAGCCTATATGTCCATTTAATATTGTTTATCTTTTTTCATAATGATGAAGACAATAATTTTTTCTCTCAAGGACAGTGAGGGCTCAAATCCAAGCATGAGTGTTTGCCTTTTTTCCGTAATAACTCCTGAACACTCAACTTTTTCTATAAGGATTGACCAGTGTGCATGGCAAGAGGAATTCTTTTTCTTTTTAGTAATAGGTTCAACTAGTTTTAGTCAATTCGAAGGCATAGATTCCCCCTCCTGTGATGCATTGTATAGAGGTTGACAAGACGTCATTAAATTGTTAGGAGCTCAGATCTGACTCCTCACTGTGCAGAGGATTGAGTACTCAAGAGGTCTTTCTTAAGAGTTTTACATCAAAGGTAAAAACACATACCAGAAAAGATCTAGTTCGTACCCAAGCAAAAGAATTTGTGTGGTTATAGAGTGCACGAACTTGGTATATTCAACAAACCTGTACCTTGTGTATGATATCAACATAAAAATTATGAAAGTAAAAAATAAAACAGAAACAACAAAACAAAACAAACAACTTCCCCCCCTTTTTTTATTATATATATATTTTTTAAATCAGGGCATGTCACACATACCAATAGCCTTCCTTAGAAATTCAAACCTTAATTCATCCAAAGGTTTAGTGAACAAATCAACCAATTGGTGTTCGGTATCAATATATTCGAGTGACACTACTTTTGTCTCAACCAAATCTCGTATAAAATGATGTCTTATATGTATATACTTGGTTTGAAAATGTAGCATAGGTTTCTTCGAGATACTAATGGCACTTGTATTATCGCAATAGATAGTCATAGTATCTTGTGAGAACCCATAGTCCTCAAACATCTTTTTCATCCAAAGTAGCTATGTGCAACAACTATCAGTTGCAATGTACTCGGCTTCAGCAGTGGAGAGAGAAATGGAATTTTGCTTCTTGCTTATCCATACTATTAGATTGCTACCGACATAAAAACAACCACCAGTAGTGCTTTTTCTGTCGTCAGCATTACCACCCCAGTTAGCAGCAGAATAGCCAACCAGACTTAGATTTGAATCTCATGAGTACCAAATGCCATAGTCAACCGTAGCACTCAAGTATTTCAGAATTCTTTTGACTGCAATGAGATGTGATTCTTTGGGTTTCATCTGAAACCGTGCACATATACCTACACTAAAAGCAATATCTGGTCTGCTAACAGTAATGTATAGAAGACTTCCTATAATGCTTCTGTAGAGAGTAGGATCAATGCTCTTACCTGTAGAATCTGAGCAAATTTTAACTGAAGTGCGCATCAGAGTGCGAGCATGTCTTGCCTTCCATGCCAAATTTCTTAACAAGATCTTTAGCATATTTTGATTGTGAAATAAAAATTCCTTCTTTAGTTTGTTTGATTTGGATTCCAAGAAAAAAATTTAATTTCCCAATCATGCTCATCTCAAAATCATTTTTCATGTTGTTAGAGAAATCATGTGAAAGTTTATCAAGAATGGAACCAAACACAATATCATCTACATATATCTGTGCTATAAGTAAATGCTTACCAGATTTTCTTAAAAATAGTGTTCGGTCAGCTTGCCCTCTTACAAAGTTATTGTCAAGCAAGTATTTCATGAGTCGTTCATGCCATGCTCCAGGTGCTTGCTTTAATCCATAAAGAGCTTTCTTCAATCTAAAAACATGGTCAGGAAACAGGTGATTAGTAAATCTCTTTGATTGTTCAACATATACTTCTTCATTTAGTATGCTATTTAAAAATGCACTTTTAACGTCCATTTGATAAAGCTTAAAACGTAAATGGCTTGCAATTGCTAGCAGTATGCAAACTGATTCCAAGCGGGCTACTGGTGCAAAAGTTTCGTCAAAATCATTCCTTCAACTTGGGTGTATTCTTGTGCCACCAATCTGGCCTTGTTATGAACAATGGTGCCATGCTTGCCTGACTTGTTCTTAAAAATCCACTTTGTTCCAATGACGTTATGATCCTCGGGTCTAGGTACCAGCTCCCACACTTGATTTTGAGTGAATTGGTGCAATTCCTCATGCATAGCATCCACCCAGCTTTCATCTTTTAAGGCTTCTTCCACCTTCTTTGGTTCAACCTGCAACAAATAACAAACATATGAAACTTGATTTAAAACTCGTTTCCTTAGTCTCATACCTTCACTCAAGTCTCCAAGAATGTTTTTTTTTTTGTGGTTGTGACTAATTCTTGTGGATGGCTTCTTCTCACAGGTTGGAGTTGAGTTTGGTAAGACAGGTTCCACTACATTTATATCCTCTTGATCTGTTGAGTTTTCTTCAATTTTTTCAATAAGTTGTTCAAATTCCTTGGTGATCATTTCTTTGGAATTGTCATCTATAACTACATTGACTAACTCCATTGTTTTAGTCCGTAGATTGTAAACTCTGTAGGCCTTACTGTTTGATGAGTATCCCAGAAATATTCCTTCATCACTCTTGCTGTCGAATTTGTTGGCAGTCTGAGTATTCTCTCTGTCTTTCAGTATGTAACAAGTACTCTCAAATACTTTAAAGTACTTTACCGTGGCTTTCTTCCCATTCCATAACTCATAGGGAGTGAGTTTGGTGCCTGTGCGAAGAACTACACAGTTCAAAATATGTCCAGCAGTATTGATAGCTTCTCCCCAGAAGTATAAAGCCAACTTTTTGCTACTTAGCATAGTGTGTGTCATCTCTTGTATTGCTCGATTTTTCCTCTTCACAATTCCATTTTGTTGTGGAGTGATTGGAGCTGAGAATTCTTGATGTATGCCCTGTTCATCACAAAAGGAAGAAAAATTAGCATTTTCAAATTCTCTACCATGATCACTACGAATACAAGAGATAGAAGAATTCTTCTCTGTTTGCAGTCGTTTGAACAATTTCTTGGCAAGCTTGAAAGTTTCTGTTTTATCTCTCAACAGAATGATCCACGTATATCTTGAATAGTCATCTACGATAACCATTATATATTTCTTTCCTTAGAGACTCTCATTCTGAGTAGGACCTATCAAATCCATGTATAGCAACTCAAGTGGTCGTGATGTCAAAATGTCACTTAGCTTCCTGTGTTGTGCCTTGGTCTGCTTTCCTTCTTGACAAGCTCCACACACTATCTTTTTGTTTTTCAAATTTTTTGGCAATCCTCATATAGCTTCTTTCTTGAGAATCTTTCGCATGTCTCTATAGTTGATGTGGCCTAGACGGTAATGCCACAACTCAGTTTCATCCAATTCTACCTTGTGACATCGTATTGGGGTGATGGGAGTGATTCCATAGCAGTTGTTAGCAGTTCTGGTGCCTCTTAAAATCCATTTTCCAGCACCATTATATACTTTGCATTCATCTTTTGAGAACTGCACAGAAAGATTATCATCACAAAATTGACTGATACTTAACAAATTTGCCTTGAGACCATTAACAAAAAGAACATTATGAAGAGTAGGTAAACTAAGAATATTCACACTTTCCTTTCCTTACACTGTTGCTGAACTTCCATCACCAAAAGTTACTGACCCACCACTAGTGGATTCAATCTCTTTAAACAATCATTTGTCTCCTGTCATATGTCAAGAGCAAGCACTGTCCATGTACCACATGCTAGTGTCCATAGTTTTAAGAGCTGTGTGGGCTACCAGGCATACGGCTTTTTCTTTCACTACACATTTGGTCTTGATATTTGATTTTTTTAAATTTTTTAAAGAACATAATTTAGATAGTTTGCACAGTTTCTTGCCAATAGTATGTATTTGATTGCTCAATTTGTCCACCTTAAATTCTAGGTTCCTATCTTTTCTCACAAACTTATTTCTTTTTCCTCTCTCTTTTTCTTTTCTAAGTCGGAGACAATTTGTTCTAATGTGTCTAGTTATCCCACAAAAATGACAAGTAGGAACAAACATACCTTTGGACTTACCTGAAGAAATCATTGTTGACTTGCCTTTGTTACCAAAGTTCTTTGGGATATTTTCAATGTTACCTCCTTTTACAATTTTACAAAGGTAATATCTTTAGATGTAGAGGTAGTAGATACTTTATGATATGAATCTTTAAAAGTATTGTACAATCAGTACTATCTCGTTGAACCTTCAATAGTTCATTTAGTTTTTGAGTGGGAGTTTTTTCTTTGAGTTCCTGACGAGTTGCCAAATCCTTTTCCAGCACTTCTTTCTGTTCGCGCAGTTTTGTCACTTCCATTTTTGTCAACTTCAGTGCTTTCACCAAATTATTTTTCTCATTTTTCATGGTAGTTAAGTTTTTGTACAAATTTTTATTTACTTTCTGAATTTTCACGAATTCTTCACATAGTTCCTCATATGCTTCCTGCACGCTTAATTCATGATCAAACACTTCTGTGGCAACATCAGAGTCAGTGTCACTTAAGCATGCACTGTCATCAGCGCATAGTTTATTCTTCTCAATATGATCAGTAATGGATGCAGAGAAAGCAATAAACGCAGTTTCATTAACATAAGATGTATCTGAGCTTTCAGAATCATAATCATCACTCAAAGTAGCATTCAAATCTTTTGCTTTTCTTTTATAATTCGAACATTCAATTCTTATGTGACCAAAACCAGAACATTCATGACATTGGACTTTCTCTTTAATTTCTGGTTTATTTTTATTCCATTTTTCAGGTTCATTCTTTTTAACAAAACTCTTCCATTTTCTCATTTTTCCAGAACTCCTTTTATTAAACAGAAATTTTTTTAATTTTCTGGCCACAAGAGCTAGGTCATCACTACACAAATCTTCATCATCAAAATGACTCTCTTCTTTAACAGTTTTGAGTGCAGTGGACTTACCTTTCCTTTGTTGTGGAAGAGTAGATTCATATGTTTGCAAAGAGGCTACCGGTTCTTCTACCCGAATTGTATCTAGATTCTTGCTTTCTTCTATGGCTGTCACTTTTGATCGAAACCTTTCAAGCAGAGATATCAGAATTTTCCTCACAACTCGTGCCTCCTCCACCTTCTTACCAAGATTGTACCTGGAATTGACAATGTCATTTAGTTTGGCATATAACTCATTAAAGATCTCATCATCAAACATTTTTATTTCTTCAAATTTTGAAGTCAATATTTGCAATTTGGAATTTTTCGCCGTCTTGGTCCCTTCATGTATGGTTTCCAAAATATCCCAAGCCTCCTTGGCATTTTCACACATTGAAATCTTCTTGAACTCATTAGGTGAAACTGCCATAAAAATGGCATTTAGACCTTTGTTATTCCAATTACAGCTGCTGGATTGTTCTTTAGTCCATTCTTCTACAGGTGACGTAGGCCTCGTCCATCCCGATTCCATAGTTAACCATACTTTCCCATCGAGTGATCTTAAAAGCGCTCTCATCCTTACTTTCCAGTAGGCATAATTGTCACAATCAAATTGTGGTGGTGATGATAGTGTTGCCATGATCGTTCAGGAAAACGGATCACACTCAGATTGAGTGAACCACGCTCTAATGCCAATTAAAATTACCCAAGTACCCCTGATTCATCATGTTTAACACTTAGCACAAACTGTTAGCACCGATTAGTAACCAAAATAAAATAATCACTTGAACACATTATTTGTTTACGAAGAGAAACTCTTTGAATAACTCTTCAAAGATAAAACCCTACAAGGCAACCAAATCCAGGAAAGTCAATTTATTGATTTAGAGAACTACAAGTAAACTGTTAACAAAAGCCTTTGTAACCAACCTGTTTACTCAAGACATGCAACCCGCTTGCCTTCTACCTCAGTAGGTAGTCAGAACCTCTGACACTGTCTAATCGTTTTCTTTCCTACTAAAACCTCCAGTAGTTGAAACTTGAACAGGACGAGTCCCCTTTGTAGTATGCTCCCCCTCAATTCCACGAACTGAGTTTCTCAAGATCTTAATCAATATCAAATATGTGTTGTATGTGCTCACCTTTTAAATCTTCAGCTGACTCCCTTTATATAATTAATGTTGTCATCGACTTGTAGAGGGAGTCTACTGATATGTTTATCCAGTATCCTAGTTAGAGATGTTTCTACCAACTTGCAAATACCTCGGACTGGATTATTCTTTTAAACTGCGTAGAGTTCAAATCAGCTTCAGTTTCTTCAACACGCCTACATCTTTATCTCTTTAATTGATGCTAAGACTTTAAACATTCTTAGGACTCTTTGATAACTCTTATCTTATGATATAACAAACTATGATAAGAGTTCTAACTTAAATACATAGTCTTATCGAATCACTAGAGTCCAATTAAGATTACATTCATTCCTGACATTATACGCATCTAATCCTCATCTCATCTCGTCTTATTCTCAAACATCATTCAAACACAAACACTTTCAACCTAATCATTACATTTTTTCTAAATTTTCAAATAAGAAATAAAAAACAAATTCAACTTTTTCAAATCTCAAAATAAAAATAATATTAAAAAATTATACTCTAACAATATTTTAACTTTATAATATTTTTTATTCAAATGTTTTTTCTCAT
The DNA here is from genome assembly GCA_011037825.1 of Carya cathayensis. Lineage (NCBI taxonomy): Eukaryota > Viridiplantae > Streptophyta > Magnoliopsida > Fagales > Juglandaceae > Carya > Carya cathayensis. The sequence goes on from QGSO01000410.1 coordinate 786,867, forward strand.
TTTTTAAAACTCAATAAATATTTAACTTAAACTATCTCACTACTATTCACAAACTATCTATTATTATTCATAAAATTTTCATCACATCTCATTCTTCGAGGATTCCCTTAATGTTACTTAGTAAGTCCAATTAAATTTCCAAATAAGGTAAAATGGTGAAAATAAAATAGCTCAAGCTTTAGTAAGATTAAACTAAATTATCTCATCTAATACAATTATTATAATTTTTTTAAATTTTTACACAAAATATAATAAATAATTTAATTTTTTAAAATACTAAAACTAAACTAACGTTAAAAACTTATATTATAATAAGATTTTATTTAATTTTTAATAAAATATTTCTATCTCAACTGTACAGTTTTTTAAATTTATCTATGGACATACTATTAAAAGAAAAAAAATTATTTATGGATCAACCAATTTTTAAGCTTTTTAATCCTTCTGAAAAAGGAATGAATGTGTTTTGGCTGTTGGTGTCCTTTCGCTGGAAGTACCAAACGGGTGGTCCCAACCAACAATGTGTCAGTGCCCCTCTTGCCTCTTTCTCCTCCGTCTATAACAAAACATAACACCCCATCATGTCAGCTCAGATCGCTTTGGCCCCACGCCAAATCTCTCTCTCTCTCTGGGAAGGCAAACGAATCACCCATTAAGCTGAAGGCCAAGACGGTAGAAGAGGAGGCGAGAAAATTCGCTCCATCGCAGTCATGGCGGTACCAAAATCCAACAAAATTATCTACTTTTAAGAATATCTCTTTCTTTAATAACCTTTTTTCCTTTACCGATCCGTATGTCATGTCTGTTTCGTTATGTTTGATCTGTGTCCAGTGCTTGCGATTAACTTTATTGTCTCTTTATGTTGATTGGGGATAGAAAATTATGTACAATGTTACCTGTGAATATTTTTGTTGTTAGAATGTGTGCGATCTATTTGTCAAGTTGTTTTCTGTACGTATTAATATGTTAGTGGCTTTGTGTTCTCTCGTAGTTCTTTTCACTCGCGGAATTGCATCCTTAATACTAGGTTTTGGATCTAGACCTTGGAGTTTATTTTTACATGTCAATGTGCAAATATTTCATCATCTTAGCGCTTGCTTGTGGTTTTATCTCTCTGGGACAACTATTCCTTATATATTGTTCTCACTTTGTCCTTTGCGTGATTAGTATAATTTTACCGGTTCCCCAAACCTTTGTGATACTATCTTCAGTGTTTCAGGCACTTTTTCTTTCATGTAAGCGAACCAACTCATATAAATATATATGTTGCAATTACCATATTATACTGCTTATCGAAAAAAAATTACTATCTTATGAAATATCGAGATCCTACATCGGGGATTGGACAGATTATAATGGTCAATTTCCACCTCTTTCCTTTCCCTTTGACAATGATCTCTTGATTTTATATGTTTATGTTGTATATCATGTTCCATTGTTATAAATATTTTTGGAAGCATCTCTGATATTGTCTTGTGTTTTAAAAAAATACGGTTAGCTTAATTAGGATCCATTTGTTATGCATGTGAATCACTTTGTTGGTTATAGTAGGTTTCCCTTTGTTTAATATGGAAGCGGCAAGAGTTGAGCTTGTTTAAGACTATTGCATTACTCATACCTAGCTATATATCATATGATCAAATTTTGAATCTCCACAGAAAAGGGGGTGGACCACTGCCAAAATTTGGTGAGTGGGATGTCAACAACCCAGCCTCAGCCGAGGGATTCACAGTAATCTTCAACAAGGCTCGAAATGAAAAAAAAAAAAAAAAAAACAGGTGGCAAGGTTGACTCAGTACCACCAAAGAATGACTCAAAATATAAGCACGGAGCTGTTCTTGGGAAACCTCATCCTGTACGTTGCAATTTTGCATATTTCTTGTATTGGGTTAACAGTCTGATTTCTCTAAGACCCCGTCCATTTTATGCTTTGAGCCTGTTCATTTTGTACAGTCATTCCATGCCTTAATTCCCAATAAAATCTGGAGGATTGCGTTAGGTTGACAATTTAAGATGTTCCTTTGAACTTTCATCATCATAAAAATATTCCATTGCTTTAGAACTTTCTTTTGTTATTTAAATATCACATCCTGCATACATCTGTAAAATTTACATCGTACATTTCACTATTGCCTGATTTGTGGCCAAGATATAGTCAATTTCTCAAAATAGATGTTGAATTTGTTGAAGACTAAAAATAAAAAAATTGTTGAAGACTACTACTTATTATTCGACCTCACACATTACGTGTCTAAGGATTACCTTTTTCACTCCCAAATTTTCTTTAGAATTATTTGCGATTTGCTTACTTATCAAAGAAGAATTACTTTCAGTATGCTCAATATTTAGCATCAGTTTCAAATGAACCTAAAGTATAATTACATTGACCATATCAAACCTGTGGTTTTAAGTTTCTTACATCTGTCGACTGAAGGCAATGGGAATCTACAATATTTACACTTGGGACCCATGTGGCCAACATGAATCCTTGATCTGAATTAATATGCATAAAATGACTTATTTATGTGTAAAAAGTAAACGTATATGATACATACATGATTTTATGGACATTGCTTTGTGGGTTTCTGTTGCTTTTAGTTAATGGGTTCCATTTCCAAAGTGCACTACAAAGGATCCAACGAATCCTTAACTTCTATGTTGTTTTTGACGACGCACAGTCCTCAAAAAATATTCTTTTTAGCCTTCCTTTTACCGACATCGTACAAGCTCTTAAGAAATCTCCTCTTTTACCGACATCGCATTCATCAGAGCTGAAGTGAGAATTGTTGAGTATAGTGGAGTCTGGTCCATTTCATTCGAGCGGCAAAAAGTCCCCGCTCGAGCGAAGTCAGGCAAATTCGAACGCTCGAAGGCCGCTCGACAGTGAGCTCGAGCGATGTCTCCAGGAAGGGAAGTTCGCTCGAGCGAAGGCATTGGCCGCTCGAGCGAAATCAGGCAAAGTCGAACGCTCGATGTGCGCTCGACAGTGAGCTCGAGCGAATGCGGAAGGGAAGTTCGCTCGACACGCGCTCGACACGCCGCTCAAGCGAATGTTCTGTTTTCTGTCCAGAATTAGGGTTTTCCGCCGTGTGAGTATAAATAGGCCATTTATACTCATTTAGCCGTGTGTGCGCCTCAAGAATTCTGTGAAGAACAATATTTCTCCTCCTACATTGTATTGTGATCTCTTATATATATAAATCCTTTGCAACTCCCGTGGACGTAGGCAATTGGCCGAACCACATAAATCTTGTGTTGTGTGTGATTGTTTTCTCTCCCATTTTCACATATATTTTTCACTTCATTGCCATCAGTTTTCGTAACAAGAATTTGCTTCGCACTATATTTACTATATTTACATATTAGCACTACAGTCTACAGAACTGAAAACGTACGTACAAAATACAAAGCATACCTTTGCAAACATTTAGTTGAGTACATTCGTCTATGTAAATGTATGTAACGAAACATCTTTGGGAACCAGACTACATTATCTCTATGTTTTTCATTTGTTTGTGACCAGATGGTTTCTGTAAAGGTTCGTCGGACAGGATTCCCTCAGAAAGCAACTACGTCTTAATAATGGATTCTGTATGACAAACTATGCGAGTTGTCACATTGACAAAAGCCCGATCAGCAAATATAAAGAGTAAACTGAGCACTAATACTATCTCAGCAGTTACACTGTATCATGTCGCTGCAAGATCTTTCCAACATCATAAGCTAGTCTCTTGCCAAGTTGCTTTTGATGATTAAAAAATTCCACAAATAAATCCTTTAGCAGCTTAGCCATCTGGTATTCTTCAGTTCCTAAATACACAATCTTTAACTCATTGGTACTCCCAATGCACCCGTTCTGAAATATTATCTGCAATTTTAAATGCTATATCAATAACTAATATTCTTTCATTCGAAAAGAATTCCAATATAAAGAAACTAGAAAGTGGACAATTAAACTTTTCATACTTGCTATTAAATCTCCTCATTTTTTTGGGTGTTGGAGACGAAGGAAGGGGGGGGGGGGGGAGATATATGAAGAGAGGTCTTGCACCATAGATACGGAATAAACTTAGATGGAGGAACCAACAAAAAGGTTGTAACTTATGTATGCCAGCTTACCGAGTGTTCATTCTGGTAAAAGGGTGAAAGTACTAGCAACAATGGAGCAATACATATACAGAACGCTTTCTATTCCTATAATATATTCATCCCATTGGCCCAAAAGCTAAAACATAATGAAATGAAGGCTTGCCTGAGATTTAACCATCTGGATCTCAGCTGATATTACTCCTAGTATATTATTCCCCGACAGTTTCTCAATTATCACCCATGGCCTGCAGATAATTAATCAAGTATATGAACGCAAATTCCCTACTGACTAAAGCTAAAGCTAAGCCCAAAAGGCACAAACAGGATTGAACCAAAGCCATTGAATTTGTCACTTGATACAAAATAATTCCTGTGGAAAAAGAATATAAGGAAGAAAAAAGGGAATAACAACTGAGATTACATACCTTCCACTTGAGGACAAGATGATGTGATTGGGATTATCCAGAAAATCACCAAGCTCTTGAAATTTCTTTTCACAATCCAACATAAGGGCTCCCTTTGTTGTCGGATCTGAATTCAAATTCAGGAAAAGATAGACTTGAGGTGATATGGATGTTTCTCTATGAATGAACTCTGAAACAATTGAGGGAGATGAACCTTTATCAAGATTCTCAAGTAGTATCACATACTGGTTTTCTACACCCCCAAAATCCGTATCTTCATCTATAGTCCTTTCTGGATGATTGCCAATCCCTCCTGCTTCAGATACACACATGCACAAAAGAGAGATGAAGAAAGAACAAAATTGGGAAACCGGTTTTTTCAAACACTAGTGACAAAATCAGAAACCGATGCATTCGATGAAAGGCAAGGACATTATCTCTGATAGTTTGCTTGGGTACAAACAAAAAGCATGCTAGAAAAAAAATACTGGAATTGAACTCCTTTCCAAAGTGATAGTATGACATTAGGAAGGCCAAAGATACAAGTTGTTAGAGTGTGTCCACAATGCTGCTCCTTGTTATGCTCTAAAAAGCCCGAGGGTGCGATATCAAATGCCAAAAGTCTTTGAGTGTCTCTTCCCTAACACCAATTAGTTTTACGTGGATTGGCAGCTCGTGGTCTGACACAAATGATACAAGGCAGTGACAAAAGTTTTTCTTTCTTTCCTTTTTTTTTGATAAGGCAGTGAAAAGTGACAAAATAGTCCGTAGCATATGATTTTTAAAGAGGATGTTACCCAAGACGAAGCTAAATAACAGGAAAAAGACAAGACTAGTGGACTCCAAGTACTTTGGCTTTAGAGCTTTCTGAGTTGACTCTAATTGAATCTCCATACTGGATAAGGACAAACCTTCAGATATTGTATTCGGGAACAGTTGGGCATGGCCTGCTTCCTACAAACAAGCACTGATAATATCAATACTAAGAGAGTATGCAAACAACCTAAACCATGATGCTGTCCGGTAGATTCATTATTTTCTCTTTTTAATGGTTGGCATTTGTCAACAGTTCATCTATCTGAAAATTATGTAAGTAGAAATCTAGCAAAATGGGCATGCAGAACCAGATATCAGGTTATGTGCCTATTTCTTATTTTCCATGTGCTTAGACACAAAAATAAAGAACTTTGTAAACAAAGTAACTACCTGCTTGAGACATTGAAAAAAACTCAGCTTGTTGTTGATATTTGGGCTCTCATCATTTATTGAAATCAAAACAGGGGCCCCATTTCGTAGAAATCTCTCCCTGGCTATATTAAGAAAAGAAGCCACTTTGGGATCTATTTGTGCACTTGACTGGACTCGACAAATGCTCTCAACAGATGTAGCAGTCAAGTTTCCAGCATTTGGACCATGTATCCATAAAAGGATAAAGGTGCATAAGCATTCTTCTTCTTCGATTTCTTCTTCTCCTTGCTTGCTAGCATGTTCACGATGTTCAACCTACCAAAACAAGCCCAACAGACAAGTCAGCAAATGAGAACCCCACCAGCCAGAGTGAGGTGCCCAAGGGCACCATTAAATGAGAAATGAACTACAAATGCTCACTATTTTTTTTTTAAGAGACGCAGGTCACCTGTCCATGAGTGACCCACTCCCAATATTATTAACAAGCCCTCGCTTATAGCGGAGAAATACCTTGGAAACAAAACACGAAGCCCTTAAGGCAAAAACCCCAAAAACAATATCTAAAAATCTTTACAAATAAAATCCCATCAATACCGTATATAAGGAATTCCCAAAGAATCAAGCCGCACAATCCCCCGAAGCCTACCTCGCACCAAGCCCTCACCAACAAAATCAAAATCTCTATCCATCGCCCCTTCTTTAGCTAAAAAATTAGCCGCCATGTTGGCCTCTCTAAAAACATGTCGAAATCGAATGTTGAGCATCCAAACAAGAGATTGTATCTCGTCCCAAAAATCCCAAAGAAACCAATATTTACAAACCCTGGAAGCTAGCCAACCCATCACCACAATAGAGTTAGATTCCACCAAGAAATCCCTCATTCCAAGTGAATGACACAGCCGAAAGCCCATCAAGAAGAGCCCGACATTCCGCAATGTTATTCGTCACATGCCCATAAAAATGAGCAAACCCCGCTACCACCTTTCCCCCATCATCCCGAATGATCCCCCCACCGCCGAACCTCCCTGGATTTCCACAAGATCCCCCATCCACATTAAGCTTCATACCATCCACCGCCAGCGGATTCCATTTAATAATTTTTGGAACACGTTCACAAACCGGAATGATCGGGCAATTAAGTTCCTGCAAAATTGAATAATCATTTACTCCTTTCTTTTTAAAGCTTCTCAATCCCTTAGAAATATCCCTTAAATTCACCTTCACCACTCTCACAACAACACTCCAATCAAAATGCACACCCTCCATGCAAGACGCACATTGAGCCCTCCAAAGAGCCCAAGAAATAATAATGGGTAACACGCCTCGAACCCAACCAACCTGTGAATTCGATACAGCACGTCTCCACCAAAACGTCATCATCCCATCCCAAGACAGCTGCTATGGTGATCAGATAGCACGACATGAAGCAAAGCACTCCCAAACTTTTTTCGGATCCTCCCCCTCACACAGGACGTGATCTAGCCTCTCTGTTTTTGGCTCTATACAGCAGCCACACTTTGACACTAACGGTATACCCAATTGAGTGATCGCCTCATCCACTGGTAGTGAGTTACGTTTAGCCCTCCAGCAACAACAAGCCATGCATTTAGGCACTTCTACCATAGCCAGCGATGCCAGGGGCACAAAGTTCCCCTTCTTCTCACAATCTGCCATGCCGAATTAGTAGAAAATAAACCATCAATCGACGGGGCCCATACACAATGATCCTCCCCCTCCTTCACTTGGACACCTGACACAATGATGTGCTGAACCATCTGTTCAGGGACCACCTCTCTCAGCCGATCAATATTCCAGCCATTAGCCGACCAAAGAGATCTAAGAAGCAATCCTGAATCCCCATTCACAACACAATTTTCGGCCAAGCAACCATCCCCTAACCAATTATCAAACCAGAAATTAACATTTCCTTCGTGAATAATCCATCTGGAATTTTTCAATACCATTGGCATTACTCGCATAATCCCCTTCCAGAATCGAGACCCTCTCCTTAGATTCATAAGTGAAAAAATATGCTTAGTACCTACATATTTTGCCGAAAAGAACCTCGCCCATAGCGAACTCCCTATAAGGAGTTTCCATGCAAACTTCATAAGCAAGGAGTTTTGTACTTCTGATAAATCCCGAATCCCAAGTCCCCCTTCTTCTATTGGCAAACAAATCTTCCTCCAGGAAATCCACTTTCTTTTCCTATTCTCTATGGTTGATCCCCATAAAAAATTGGAAAAAATCCCCTTCAAAGCCGATAAAACTCCTTTTGGTAAACTCAGAACTGAAAGCAAGTGAATAGGCAAGCTACTCAACACATGCTTAATTAAAAGAAGTTTTCCACCAAAGGAGAGTAGCATCCCTTTCCACCCAGCCAATTTTTTCTGAACCTTAGCAATCAAAGGTTCAAACATCCCTATTCTTACTCTCCCCACATGCAATGGAATGCCCAAATAAGTACATGGCCAAACACCTTCCTCAAACCCCGAAAGGCTCTTGATGTCCAATCTTCTACTCGACAGAATATTAGAAGAAAAAAATAAGGAAGATTTATGAGCACTCACCTTCTGACCCGACATATCCTCATACATATGAATTACCTCTAACAGTCGTCGGATTGAAGCTTTCCCACCATTCGAAAAAATCAGTAAGTCATTCGCATAAAGCAAATGACTAATTCTGGATCCCCCACAAGAATTAAAAGGCTTAATTCTTCCCGAATTATGCGTGAGAGAACTTCTTCTGACAAAATGAACAAATACGGAGAGAGAGGATCACCTTGGCGAAGTTCCTGTGAGCTCTTGAAAAATCCCCGAGAACATCCATTCAACATCACTGAGAAACTACAAATGCTCACTAATCAATAGAAAACTCCCAAGTAAACTCTTCTTGAAAAATCTGTTAGAAGCACATATAAGCGAGACAACCATTAACTAGCAGTTAAGGAAAACACTAGGGACACAAAGGATCAACAAACTGACTGTGAGCAGTCAGTTAAGTTTTTATTTTTTCTCTCTCTTCCCCCTCGTCCCAGTCCCCCTTCCACTTCCCAAAGCCCCCAGATAGAGTGATCTAGATTCTCAACTCATCTCATCTAATCATTACAACTTTTCCAAATTTTCACACATAATATAATAAAAAAATTAATTTTTTCAAATCTTAAAACAATAATAATATTAAAAAATAATATTTTAACAATATTTTATTCAACTTTCATATCAACTAACCATCCAAACGGCACCATAGAGTCAGTTCCCCATTCCCCATCTCAGTCCCGTCACCAACACATTGTGAGATCCCTTTGTGTCCATGGGACTCTTTTTAGAAAGACATCGAAAGAATGGGGACAAGACTAACATTCCTACATAAAAACTTGTAGCAGCTAACAAACGAACCAAAATAAAATAAAACAACACGAAAGAAAAAACTATTTCATAACCTACCCCATGAAGATAGAGTTTTCTTTAAATAAAATCATATTACAATCAATTTCTCGTCCCTGGCATTAATATTTTTAATTATAATTTTAAAATAGAAAACAGAGAGAAAAGAAAATACTAGAAAATGTTTCTGTCAATATATTGGCCAAAAAGAGTAATAGAAAGGGGCTGTAGTTAGAAGCGTGCACAAAACTTGTTTGAAGCTACACTTTACACTACCAGTGTAATATGAGACGATTTCGATTTGTTGACAAGTCGTAAAACGCTTGCATGTTACCCATCTGAGATCGACCTGTTGACGTTAATTTTTAACATCAGACCATGCGTGTGCAAATCACCTACTTGCAGTTCGAAAAGAACGTGTTTCAATCTATTTTGCATTGACCCATTTGCGGTCCTATATAATAATTGTTTGTCTCAAACGAGGTTCGGAATAAAAAGGGCAATGTATCCGTCGTTCTGTTGGATATAGAAAAAACAGAAAAACTCGACATTTTTTAGAGAGATAGAAAGAGAGACGCTCACCCCCTCGACTAGGGCATCGTAGAAGCGGACATCTTCGTGTTGGAACGAAAAGGCAGTGCAGACGACGTCGCCTTGGAGGACTTTGGAGCACTCGGAGTCCTGGACCTGAACGGACATGGGTCTGAACCGGGCCTCGAAGTCGTCGAGCTCGCTCAAGCTCTTAAAATTGCTGGCTTTGAAAGTTTGGTCGTGCTCCTCGGAGAAACCGCAGTAGTGGAGCCTCATAATGTCGCCGTCTAACTCCACCATCACGCTATACCACGCATCGTCGCTGGTCGCCCTAAAGTCCAACTTCACCAGAGGGTTCCCCGGTACAGCATTCTCCGACGACATGTCGCGAAAAACACAAATTCAGCAAACAAACATGGAGGGAGAGTCCTTTGATCGGTTGAGGAAATGTTTAGGAAGAGACATGGGGTTCCAATGTTATTTAGGTGTAGGGGAAGTCGAAGAGAATGATAATGCAGTGTATATTTGTACACGTGGCGGACTATCATTTAGAGCATATATAAGTGACTGTCTAAGCAATGGGAAAAGCTCTATGCCGCCTATATTTGGCCGCCGTAGTTGACCGCTAATTAAAATTTTTTTATTTAGTGATTAAAGATGTAGTTATAAATTTATTAGTGTATTTTTTTTAAAATCTTTAAATATATTTAAAAAATATGAAAATAAAAAAATAAAAAAAAAATTTACCTAGGCGCACAATAGCCTAACCCTTAAGCTATTGGGTATTTGCATTGAGGATCTTGACAGAATCATTGTTTTTTTTTTAGAGAATAACGATACTCAATTTTATTAATAACCCTCACTTTTAACGAAAAAAATCGTGATTACAAACTAAAAATTTGGAAGTTACAAATATTCAAAAATACCAAAACCCAAGTAGAAAAAACCTAGCCATCAAGACAAAATACCATAATGACAAAAAATTTACGATACAACCAGGACAACCAACCAAAAAAATAACCTGCAAGAAAAAGATGAAATATGCAAATACAGCATATCAATAAAAGAAAGAGACGAGAAGAAATATACCTCACTACGATATTCGCAAGTAAGGAAGGCCAATTCTATCCATGCGCAGGAGACTTCTTAAGTTGCTGGGCAATGTACCTCTATCCTTAAATCAATCCATATTATGATCCTCAGTACCAAGCTTAGCAAGAAAATTAGTCACAACATTTCTTTCACGAAAAACATGACTCACTTTATAATACATGCAATTGAGGCAAGCCTGAAGCTCATCTCAATAATCCTCAAGATACCAAATATTGCACTCTCCCTTAAGAATCTAGTTAACCAAAATTTGAGAATTTGTTTCAATATCAACCCGAAAAAAATCAAGCTGACAACACCTCCTAGCACATTCCAGTAAACTTCTCAATTCAGCAAAATTATTAGAACTCTGGCCTAAGGAAATAGAATATGCCACATCCAGCTTACCATCGACATCACGAATGACACCCCCAACCCCAACCGGGTCAGGATTCTCCAAACTGCTTCCATCAGTGTTAAGCTTAACCCTGTCCTGCAGGGGTAGAGTCCATTTCACCACAATAACCTTTTGAGGTTCAGGAATCATAATCGAAATATCCAACCTCTTCAAAATTGCAACATCTTTACTAGGAAACTTCAAAGGACTTTTGTTCAATTGCATGATTCTACAAATCCAAATCTTAATAGCATGCCAAACTGTCTCAACCGAATCGATCTGACCATCATACCTCGCTCTACAATGCCTATCCCAAAAGTCTCCAAGAAATAATGGAGGGTAGAAGGCCAAAAACAGTCCGAACTTGAGAAAACTTACCAGCACGATGAAACCAGAACTCAATTTGTTCCTGCCACGTACGAGAAACACCCAAATGCACACTTAACTGAGTTGACGCCATATGCCAAATTTGTCTAGTGAAATCACCGGTGCAAAGAACATGGTTAATATCCTCCATCTGGCCCGAAACACAGCAATTACACTTAGACGCCATAGGAATTCCAGTCATTTTAATCTTCACATCCACACTCAGGCAATTATTAAAAGCCTTCCACATCATAATGGAGATTTTTTTAGGTAGATTATTGTGCTAGATCCAATGGGCCCAAGGGAGACGAGGCGCACGAACCCAAATGCAATCCCAAGCACTTTTAGTAGAAAAACTTCCATCATTCTCCTTTAACCAAATCAAAACGTCCTGCCCTTCTTTCCTCCTAGCCAAAAAATTGATACAAATCATTAACCTTATGTTGACCCACAAGCCTTTCCAAGAGAGGGATATCCCAACCATTTTCAATGCAACATTCCTTAATCTTAATCATCGAGTAATCCAGAACCGAGTAGTGGGCATGGAGGGGACCACCTTCCTCCCAATTATCATACCAAAACTAGAGATCACCCTCCCTCACAAGCCATTTAGAATTATTTAAGATTTCTGGAATACTGTTGACAATAGACGTCCAAAACCGAGTACCCCTATTAGGTGCCAAAAGGGATAGGTACTTTCCCCTGACATACTTACCTTTGAAAAAACCTGCCCACAAAGATTGACCCGACATCAAACGCCAGGCAAGTTTTATGTGTAATGCCCTCTGATTTTTTCCAAAGTCCCTAATACCCAGCCCTCCTTCTTCTATAGGGTGACAAATCTTCTACCAAGACACTCATTTTCTTTTACCTTTTCCTTCAAATTCTCCCCAAAAGAAAGAACTCAGGAGACTATTCAACTCCCTGATCACAACCTTAGGGACATGTAAAATAGCAAGCAGATGAGTGACCATACTTGAGAAGACATGATGCAGAAGAACCGTTCTACCACCAATAGAAAGAATCTTCATCTTCCAACCTGCAATTTTCTTTTTAACTTTCCCTAGAAAATCACTAAAATTAGAGGTCTTAAGCCTGCCATTAACAATAGGCACACCTAAATATGTAAAAGGAAACAAACCCTAAAAAAACCCAGTAATATGAAGGATAGAACGCTTTCTAGGAACATATATATGTTTAGAGAAATAAATAGCACTTTTCTTTTTACTGAGAACTTGACTCGACCAATCTGCATAAAAGTTCAAAACCTACACCAAACCTTTCATCGACTTCTTCTCACCATTTGCAAAAATCACAATATCATTAGCATACATAAGGTGAGAACACAAGAGGGCGCCTCTAGCATGAGAGAACTGAGCTATATGACCATTAAAAGGAACCTCCAATCAACTCGATCATAAGCCTTGGACATATCAAGCTTAATCAACACATTACCCCTAATAGCCTTTTTATGGATAGAATGAACCATCTCTTGAGTTAAACTGATATTCTCAAAGATGCTCCGACTAGGAATAAAAGGCCCTTTCTTCGAAGATATCATTTTAGGCAGCAAACTCATCAAGCGGACCACTATAATCTTAGCACAAATCTTATAGAAAATAGAGCACAGGCTAATAGGCCTAAATTTGTCAAAGCCATTAGGCTTATCTACCTTAGGAACCAAAACAATATACGAGGAAGTGAAAACCCTAGAAAGGAAGCACGAATGGAAGAACTCAGAGATGGCTTCCAAAAGGTCCTCCTTAACAAAATCCCAACAGACTCTAAAGAAACCAAAACCATCTGGGCCAGAGCTGCTATCAATGAGAATACTGAAAAGTGCATCCTTTATTTCAGCAAGGGAAGGATCTTTATAGAACATTAAGTTTTTCTCCTCCGAAATCACAGGTGAAATAAGATAATTTAAACTAGGCAATTCACGACTAGTATAATGCCCCAAAAAATCCTGAAAATACTCAACAGCAGCTTGATGAATGTCAGCAAGAGAATTTAAAGAAGTACCATCAGCCAAACACATACCACTAACCCTATTGTGCTTCTTAGCATTCAAGATAGCATGGAAGAATTTAGAATTCTGATCTCCATCCTTTAACCAATTCTTTTTAGCCAAATGGGAGGACAACCGCGTATCTTCCCTACCTATCCAAGTTGCGAATTCCAACTAGGACACCATTAAATCATTATCATCTTTAAAATTAAAACAATTTTGAAGACTAGCTTCTAGTCTCTGAATATGTTGTTCTAACTCATGGATAATAGTGGTAGTTCCACCAAAAACACGATGATTACAATCCCTTAAGGTCATCTTCACTCTTTTCAATTTAAAAGGCAGTTTATTAAGACCAACACCTATCCCCTCCTGCTGCCAAACACCTTCCACAAGACTAAGAAAGTATGTATGGTCAGTCCACATAAATTGAAAATGAAAGGGGCTAGGTCCATACCTAAAAGGGTCCTCACCCATTTGAATCACCAAGGGGGAATGATCCGATGTGGTGTGAGCCAATACCTGGCAAAAAATATTTGGGAAACAATTAAGAAAATTAGAGTCGAGAAAATATCTATCTAACCTTGCCCAGATTCGTGCCAAATCGCCCTGGCCATTACACCAAGTCATACTTGGGCCTTGGTTTCTCATTTCCAACAAACCGCAATTCTGGATACACAGGTTGAAATCAGCCAGTACAATAAATTGAAGAGGAAGTTTGCCTCTCCGCTCTGAGTCGCCTTTAATAATATTAAAATCATCACAAAAAATCCAAGGAAGATGACCACTACCAGTAGCCTCCAAGTCCTCCCAAATAATTTTCCTTTCAAATTGACTACACTTTGCATACACAACTGTGAGAATAAAAATATGTCCATTCTCCTCAACTTTAACAATCAAAAGTTGATTAGAGCTATCCAGCTTTTGTACAAAAACATCCGAGTTCCACAACAACTAAATTTTACCTTCAGTTTCCTTATTAGTAGTGAAAAAACCACAACCAAACTTGCTCAAAAACTCCGGTATTCTATCCTCTAACGGGAAAGGCTCTGTCAGAGCTAAAATGTTAGGCTTATACCTCTTAATGAGTTTTCTCAACCTCAACCGAGAAGTACCAACTCCCCTTAGGTTCCAAAAAATGATAGGGCTAATCATAAATTGAGTTTGGAATGACGGATCACCGCCCTATTGGAACACCTTTTCTGAAACTAACTGAGCGAATTTTTTTAAGTTTCTGAATCAGTACTTTAATCTTTTTTAAAGTCTCAATGCAACTTATCTCTTTCAACTTCATGTTCGGATTCAGCATCTTCTTGTATATTAAAATTCGAGTCCTTTTCACGAGCTAAACCATCCTCCACAAAGACCTCTGGTGCATCACCTTCACCAAGGCCTCCCACATGAAATGCCTACACCTCCTAACCAGACAACCTCAACCCACCCTCAACTCTTGTCGTAGAGTTTGACCCCTCTCTAGACTTGTCATGCATAGAAGGTAGAATAGCAGGCATAAAAGACTTCTTCACAGGTGGATATGCTTTATCATGCAGCGATTGTGGCACGGATTCATGCAAACTCAGCCCGTTTTCACAAAAATCACGTCCCCTTGCAGAACATTTTCAAGTGGCAACACATCCTCACACAGAGCCTCTTCTTGTAGTAGCACGCATACAGTTTCATGAGTGCAGGTAGAACACCATCCTACAAATCACTTGAACTAACGGCTCTCTTCTGTAGTGCAACCTCCCCACTTGAAACTGCATGGCCCATGCAAGGCTGGGAGTCCACATTAAGTTTCACCTCTTCCACGCGGAGAGCGCCTGCATCCACGTTTTCTTGGAGGATCACCAGCTGTAGAGATTCCTCACGGTCCTGAACAACACCCTCAAGATCCTTAACCGGTTCCTCCCCTGACGAGACTATTTTAGCACCATCCATATCAACCATTGGATCTGAGACCAAAGTCTCATCCACCACACAGTCA
Source organism: Carya cathayensis (assembly GCA_011037825.1). NCBI lineage: Eukaryota > Viridiplantae > Streptophyta > Magnoliopsida > Fagales > Juglandaceae > Carya > Carya cathayensis. The sequence goes on from QGSO01000410.1 coordinate 802,312, forward strand.
TCAACCTTCAACCCACTTTGCATACCTTGTTCCAAAGTCTGACCTTCAATAGTTGTCACAGAAACTGCCTCCTGCTTTTTCTCTTTTCTACTCCACAATTGACCTCCCTAACCTTTTTTTTTTTTCCTGAGACTCGGATCCAAATTTGCAGGTAGTTTTATTATGCCCCTGTTGTTTGCAGTTTTGGCAATAAGCATGCAGTGTCTCATACACCACCTCTTGATGAAAAATCTTCGGCAATCCCAGTTTACTGATCTAGAAGTGAGAAATAGGATTTTTGGAGGCATCAACCTCCAAACAAACATGGGTCCCATCGGTTCTTGTCGCACAAAGAGTAGGGTTATCCCGACGGATAAACCTTCCGAGTGGCGCTGTTAACGACTTGAGGACCAAATCATGGAAAAAATTTAGAGGTAAACCAAGCAAGAAAACCCATACCGGCACGCAAGGAGGTTCGAATTCTTCATGAAACTCCGGCGTCCAAGTGAAAGGCCAGTATGAAACTCCTGCAATCTCACAAGACTCCCTAGGCAAATGCCTTGTTGAAATCACTCTCATTAGACATTCGAATAAACACATTCCTGACTCTTTGCATGGCCGAAACCACTGGTGTAGAGGACAGCCCCCATCTTAGATGAATAAAGGCTCTAATGAGATCAAGGGATGGCCTCTGTCGAAGGAATTTCAGCACCAAAGAATAGCAAAAGGGCAACACCGTACATTCAATCTCCTCTGTCAAAAACATGAAATAAAGTTCACCATCAATCATTTTAGGTGGCCTAAACACAACTTCCATCTCAGGCAATGGTTGAGGCGCGACAGTAACAAGGTCAGCGTACTATCTGGGCTGGCCTGTAGGGGCAGGCTTGGCGTCCGCCATGCAAGCAACAAAGAAAACCTAGCAAATCTTCGAAACCCTAGCAGAGCACTTTTATCGTATTTTTGGAAAGCTTTTTTTAAGGAATCATTTGCTTTATAAACTCATTAAGGATTTGTTTTTACAAAGTCAAATTAAAAATAAAAACACCAAATTTACAATGATTTCTAAGAAAACACCAAAAGGTTGTCAAATGACTGACTAGTACTATCTAGTTTTTATTTGTAGTTGTACTAGTGTAACACATTTTTAGTGATTAACTAATGGAACTCGAGAGGAGAACCTCAAATGTTTTTGGAGAAAGGAAAATTTTGTAATTGTTCTCATTCATGTTGTCACCAAAGCTTTATATAGTTATGCAAGTTGCTTTGATTCTATCAACATATCTCCAAAATATACACTCAAGTTTGTCATAGTACCAATCAATTAATTGAACCTATTGAATATCAATCCTCGTCCAGTTTGGAATTTAAACCGAACTGAAATCAATTCAGTTTGGTCTAATTTTAATGTGAGTCTAATATCTAAACAACAAACTTTCAAATTACTAAACTCATCACAACTCAAAACCTCTTTACACGTGGAATTCACAATCTTTTTCAACTCAATACATCTTTACATGTGCAACCCACAACCTTTTTCAATTTCTCATAAATACATCTAAACTCATATTAATATTCAAATACATCTAAACTCATTTTAGGTGGATCCTACAAAATTTACTCCATTAGTCTACCATCTCAAACTATTCATAAAGAAAGTAACTCATCTCAACTCAATTTAACATCCCAACATAAGTTATTATAGTTTGAACATGAAACCCAGGCTAATTCCACATGCAACAAATTGAGAATGAATTATATTCTCATCAACTCCCTTAACCCATTTTACAACCCACAACTTACGTGGCAGTCAAATCCAATCATTAAAAAAAAAAAACCATCGACTCTTCAAAACTTGCCCCAAACGAATTCCCTTTCGTCCCGAACACTCATCTCCTCCCCTCTCCTCCCCTCTTCGTGCAGTCTATTCTGAGTTTCTCCTCTCTTTGGTAGTGGCCTCCATGTATAGTGGCAACCGATAAAAACAATCAGAAGCTCCATTGCCCAAGGCTAATAAAGTAACAACATCGATTGTTGGTGATAGATTTAGTTGGTGGGCTAGTTTGGTAGTGACTATGGAGAAGTGGTCTTGTGCAGTCTTGATGAGGATGTAGAAGAAAATAAGCATGAGGAGGGAGAAAAAAGAGATAGGAAGAAATGGGTTTTGGCTAAATAGGCAAGAGTAGTCAAGGAGGGTATCAGAGGTGGATTTGGGGCAAGGAGATCTTCTGGTTAGGAGCGATCTATTTGAGACTAAGGAGAAAAGGTATGGGTGAGACGAGAATTTAAGGAGAAAGAAGAGGAAAGAGGAGAAGAGGGAGACAAAAAGTACTTCAAAACGCACGTTTTAAGAAGAATAAAAAATACACGTCAAGTGTGGAGTGTAGGATGAATAGTGGCTGATGTATAGTATTTCTTATTGAGAATAGTGTATGCACACAGCCACATATGCACACAACCTAAGGCAGTGTAAACTTTCTTTAAATACATGAGAATATCTAACAAGACTATAATAAATGAACCCTAAAAGTTAACCTTTCTCATTTCTAACAAGAGAAATACTTTAACTATAAAAGGATTACACAAAAATAAATATACAAACTGATGTGACTTGATGCAGTACATTATATTTTAAAGTTACTTTTAATGTAAAGTAAATCTAACGCATCACGTGAAGCCACGCCAATTTGTATGTTTACTTTTGTGTAATCTCTTTGAATCTATAGCGGTTCTCTTCTAACAAACACATAGACTCTAATACAACTAGGTAGAATAAAAGAAATAGGAAAATGCTACTATACCCAATGATTTTGACAACTCATTTTGACATCTCATGTATTTTAATTTTTTTTAAAATTTTTTAAACTTAATAGCTAAGGAAGTCACTTTGAGTGTATTAATTTATTTTTTAAAAATATTTAAATATGCTAAAAAATGTAAAAAGGAAAAGATGAAAAAAATAAAAACTAAAAATTATGCTGGGCGTAACGGCACGCCCAGCATTGCCGCCCAGTGGTTAATGCTGGGCGACAACCTAGCACTACTCAAAGAAATAACACTAAAGAACTTCCAAATTAATTAGCTATTGCATTTAAGACAGTAACAGCAATGTTACAAAGATTGTCAGAAAATAACTTACTGGCATGGACAGCTAGTAGAAGATATTAAAGGGATTCTTTATAATAAATCAGAAAAGTGGTGCTACTCCTATAGGGAGGACACCGAGAGAGTCATCGAATAGACAAATTTTTTTTTTTTTTGTCTTTTTTTTTTATCTTTTTTAAAATATTTTTTTAACTTATTAAAAATTTCAAAAAGTAAATAAAAATCATAAATTCATTAAAAAAATATTTACTTAATTATTTAGCAATAAAATTAAAAAATTAAAAAAAAAAAACTGAATCGTCATTGGTGGCTGTGGGATAAGCATTTCCTAAATCAGAATGGGTGGTTCAAAATACATATAGAGAATGTTCATAATCTTGCAAAATTTGCTCTTAATGTACATGAGGAACAGGCTTGGATATAAAGTGGTCCAGATGGGATATTTTGCTTTGTATTAAAGGAAAAGCTTTGTATTATTTGTTTCTTGTTGAATGTAGAAAGCATGGTTGTATTCGGGGAGAAAAAAAAGACAGTAATAGCAATAATAAAGAGAATGACAACAACCAAATATAAGTGACAAAATAAGAAATAGAACAGTTAAACCAACAGCTATGCAAAAGTTCAGCAAATCTGCTTCAGATGAAAACTTGCCTGCAGACATATATAGGTGTAAACTTTAAGATCAAATATGTCATGAAGTAAGTACCTAGAAGCTTTTGTGATTACATCTCTTATAATATGTATTAAAAAATATAATTAAAAGCTTTATATGATATAGAATCTCAATGTTAAGTTAAATATTCAAGGTTAGTCAGGTTTCCAACTCTTATAAATAAATATGTTCTGGCAGTACTTGAAAGCAGAAACATACCTCAAAAAAATTCAGCTAGAAGAATATTAATTTTGAGGAATATAACAAGGAAGAAGAAGCCCCATCCGTACCTCAACAAGTACTGCCAAACCTAGCATCTTGCAGATCTTAGTCATGTGTTTGATGTCAAGATCTGGCAAAACAGCAGCAATTAAAAGAATGCAACCTTTTATTCGAGCAGTGTAGATTTGCCATGCATCTATGACAAGTTCTTTGCACAACAGGGGGCACTGCTTATTTTGCTAGCATTAGATGCATAACTCACATCAATCACTATTCAGCTAAATCAATATAATTATATGACAGCATATATAAGAGAGTCTAATTCTTGAATAACAAAAACATAGCATACGATTAGCCTTAAAATTGGCGACATTATGAAAACCTGTTGAGCTCCGATTGAGGAAGTACGACAAACTCCACACGCAAGTATGACAACTTCTAAAATTGCAAGGGTGCCCGTTAATAGCGCGGCCATTGCGAAGTTCGAACTACCTCCATTGTTGTATATAGAAAAGGATAGATCACCGATGCGGTGACATCTATTCAACAACTATTTTACCCATTTGATATTAAAATAATATTTTTAAAAAAACTTACACACATCTTTCAAAAAAAATAAATCAAAAGTCAAAGAAGAGTCTAAAAAAATTAATATTGTATTATTAAGTTATATAAACACTAGGATGAAGTTGTTTGCTAATCATTTTTGTTTACCCACAGCTATCCCTTTATTCTCGTGACATCATTTTACTTGTAGCTTTCCAAATATTTTTAAGTAGAAAGAGAAATGTTTAAGAACACCGAAAATTCTAACTTTTAGACAAAAAATAACATGGTTACTCTTTGTCCCGCAACTCATATAAAAATAGTAAAGTGACAAGATTTTAAAAACAATAAAGTTAATATAAATTACAAAAAATAAAAACAAAAAACAAAGAAAAACACAGATTTCAATTCAATACAAATGAATGAAAGATTAATTTAAAATAAGATTTATAAGAGAGAAATGATTTCTATAATTTTTAAATAGCAAGTCTGGCACAAGTTTTTATAAAAAAAAATGGATTCCACTTTAAAAAGTATTAAAAATTCTATTTTACGTTTATTTATTTATTTTTTAAGTAGAATCCACTTTTATGCAAATGACTTATGCGTAGTTTGTACATTACTGTTCATCTCAATATGTAAAGAGAAACACTTTTTAATTTTAAATTTTTAAAATTTTTATTATAATTTTTTTAAACTTAAAAAAAAACATAAAAAATAATTAAACTTTTTCAAATTTTAAAATAAAAATAGTATTAAAAAATTATATTATATCCCTATTTTAACTTTCTAATTTTTTATTTAATTTTTTTTTTCTCATTTCTCAAAACTCCATGTATATATAAAACATATTAAAATCAAACTATTTTATTATAATTAGCAAATTATCTCACTATTATTCACATATTTTTAATTCATCTCATCTCATTTATGGAACAAACGAGTCCTAATGCTACACGAATAAATACACCGAAGACAAAATGGAAACTAGCCAAATTCACGTGTTTTTCCTTTGGGGTATTTGTCCGTGCCTCAATCATTTTCCTTATAAGAATTTTGTGATTAATTTCTTCATTTTCAATATTATTTAGACTTCTTAGATATGATCAAAAGCAAAAATATAAAATAAAATAAATTGGTGCTTGCGTTGGCTAATTAATTCTGCACCTTGACCATATTATTATCAACATTTCACATGTAATTTATCTTGCTTGAAGATTCATGCCCAAATGTATGTGGTGAAATACGAAGAAATAAAGAGGGCGTGAGATGAAAATAAAAATTAAGGAAAAGGTGGAGCATTTAATTTGGGGATTCAAGTTTTAAAAAATTTGCAATTAAATAATTCCTCCAACTCCAACAACCACTAAAATTTCTAACAACATCGCAATTAATGGCGCTAATGCCACATGATATAAAAAATTCTAAAATTATTTAGAAAATAAAAAATAAGAACAAACAAAATAATAAATAATAAAAAATTTAAGTTTCCAAGTTTAAGTAATATTTTTCGTTTCTTATTTATTTTTCAATTTTTTGTTGAGAATCTTTTTGAGTTTTTACATATTTATTAGTAAGATGGATAGCGTGACAATTGAGTGATTATAGGAAAAAAATAATATGACTATTAAATATGCATACTAAATATGTCTACTCATATATTTATATTTTATTTTTTCTTAATGGTAAAGGACGTGACTATTAATGAATTTATATATATTTTTTATTTTTTTAATGATTAATGATGTTTAAAAAATAATTAAAGAAAAACAAAAAATTCATTTATACTAGTATACACATTTAGTAGTCACCTTAACATTGTTCTTATTAGAAGTATATTTAAGTGGAGTTTGACATAATGAATTAATAAAAAACTATCAAAAACTTGATGAGTTAAATGAGAATGAGTAGTGTTATATATACTTATACTTTTACTTACAAGACTCATTTTGTTAACTTTATGTCTTATAATGTGCAAAAAAGCCCCTCACAGATGAGTAGTTTGGCTTATAATCTAAATATTTTTCTATATTTATCAGTCACAAATGTAACTTCGGGTTTCATGAATAAAATAAAGTCTATTTCCTATCAAAAGAAAAAAAAAACTTTCTTTTAAAATTTAAATTTTGAATTTCATATTTCATATTTTTCAACAAATCAATAACTAACACGTGAATAAATAAGTTTTTTGTAAATTTCTCTTTAAACACATTTTGCATTTTCCCATGAGAATAGTAGAAATTGAAGAAATATTGTGAAATCGATCGAGTGAAAACCCAAAAAAATGAAAAATGATTTTGCATCTAATCATAAAATCAATAATCCTAAAGAAAAATGCTGAATGCAACTGGCTGAGGAACCGTCGTGCAACCATTGCCCACCTGAAAAAATGAAATGATGTGTTTCATTTGCAATAAAAAATAGTGCCTTTTTTTCTCCTTTTCCTTCCCTCCATCCGACTCCTCTCCAACCTTTTCCTTCGTCCTTTCCTTTTTCCATCATTCCCCTATTCGTTTTCCCCATTCTTGCTACAAACACCGTCTATGAGTATTGGTTCTAGTTAGAGATTTAAGATTATTGGTCATGGTCCTCTCATTCCTTCGTCTTCCCCACAGGCTTATTCCCCCCCCCCCCTTTCTTCCCCTCCCCGTTTCTTTCGATCATTCCAAAGCTAGGTTTGGAAAGGGAGACAAATAGCCGTTCAATTTCATCTTCCCCAAGCATGAGTCTTCCCATTCCACCACCTTCCCACGAAGACCATGACCTTCGAGACGACCCATTAAGCCGAAATCTGTAACCTCAGTTCCCCTTCAAAACTGAAATCTTCCCACTCCCTTCAAAGTTGAAAGCTCTGCCTCTCCCTTTGATCCTCTGCCTCCCCCATTTCTTCCAGTCCTTTTTTAGTCTTGAGGTCGAGTTTTCATGGGAGGATAAAAAGCAAAGGCTTCGAGTTTTGGTTGCAGGGTCATCGACGAACACATAGTAATAATTTATGATTTTTGAATTTTTGGTTGCACAGGCTGCTGGTGAGGAAAAAGTTTCAAATGAGGTAGATGAAAAAGATGAAGAAAATAAACGGTCAGATAGCAAAACTGAGGAGGCAAAGGATGAATCTTCAGCACATGAGGTGAATGATGTGGAGTTTCATGGCAAATAGGGATATAATCTTCAGCACAACCAAAATCTTGTCATACCTCAATCAAAGAAAGGATTTATTGGAGTTTCATGGAAAATGGGGATATAATCTAGTTGAGGGGACATGATTCTCTTTTGTAGATCTTACTCGATGCAAATGAATATCATTTACTGAATTAAGAATGCATTTGAGTTTATCTCTCTCTCTCTCTCTCTCTCTCTCTCTCTCTCTCTCTCTCTCTATATATATATATATATATATATATATCTCTCTCTCTCTCCTGGTTGATTGTTAGTAACTTGTGGCTGCCTTTTTTATTGCATCTCTTGCACCTATTATCGGCGAACATCATTTTGAAGGGAAACGAATGGGAGAGATGGGGCAGTTGAGGAAGGAGAGAGAATGGAGGTAAGAAAGGGATTTAAGGGCTGTGAAGGAAAGAGTGATGTTGTTTGCGAAGCAGTTAGAGAGAGAGGAAAAGGAGGTGGCAGAAGGGCTTGGAGGAGTCACAGAGGAGGGTGGTGTTGTTCTTGCTTTGGCATGGGTCCTCAGAGGCACTACAAGAAAAATTGGCATTTGTAACCAATTTTTTTACAACTAAAAGACTATTTGTGACTTATTTTTATTGAAAATAATCATTTCGCTAGAAACAACCAGTCGCAAATAAACAGTTTTTTTTAATGATGCTGGGATGTTGAGAGATTGCAGATCATAGTTTCTGGGTCATGGAATGGAATCTGCCTCCCAACAACATGTGGATCGATTTGGGGAAGAGATTTCTTTACTTTTCACATTTTGCATTTTTGCTTTTTGTTTTTTTATTTTTATTCCATGTAAGCTTTACATACGGCCGGTTACCCCCCAATTCTGCATGCCGGTTGAACCTAGCATATTAGAATTGAATACTAACATGTTTCTGGATTGAGACTCTTTCAACCTCTTCCTTTAATTATTATTATTATTTTTTTGTTTCCTTGGTCCTCAAGGATCGCAACTTTCATGTATACCCAAATTAATTTTCAATTGAAGAAGAAAATTTTTATTTTTCATTAGTATAAATATAGCAAAAGATTTATTTGTAAATTCATTTATTGATCGATATATGTTAGGGGATATTTTCGTCAGGGCCTAAGCCCATGATATTGCCCCAGGTCCATTACTTCGCCAGGCTCCATGAACTCCAGGAATGTTGGCCCAAGCCCGGAAGGGCCCCCCTTGGTAGTTTGGGGTGGGTCCTAAACCCATGTGGGTTGAGCGGGCTCTAGACCCATGCAAGTCAGAGGTAATCATCAACATTGAAATGAGACGTTGCAGAAGGACGCAAGAAACCATAATTGGGGAAAATGGGAGAGATGGCACCAGGCAACTCTGCCAAAGACCCACGCCACATTAAATGACTAACATCAAGAAAACTACGCCATATTAAATGTAGCATGGCGGTGGAGATTTCGGGGGGAGGCGTCCCTCTACCCCAGAACACAGGACATGGCCCACCTGAGCTAAAAGACCAAGTATAAAGGTCACATAGAACTGCAAGGTAAAGAGATTGAACCCAAGTCTATTTTGAATTATACTCCACTGTTGTCTTCTTCTTTTAAAGTACTTTGATCTCTATACTAACTTTGACATCAGAGGTTCCCCGAGCCACCGCAGGGCCACCCTTCGCTTGCCTCAAGATCTGGCTCGAATGAAGACCCGGTCTGGCTGAGTGACCCGACCCAAGGGCATACGAAACACGACGTTAACATTTGGTGCCGTCTGTGGGATTCGACTAATCTTACGTTCGAGCGTGTCTTTTGTATGCCTGCGAGGACCCATTCTCAGTGGGCACGAGAGCAGAATGAAGGCATGGCAAGCTGCACGAAAGCAAGGTTGGCCGCTATGGAGTAGCTCATTGAAAGACTCAATAAAGAGGTGATGGACCTTTGGGAGGAAAACCAAGCCCTTAAGGATACCTACCGCGACTCGGTACACCACGACAAGCCCAGCATAAGCGAACACCATTCAAGAAAAGAGGAGGAGGGTGACAATGCCCAAGATGAAAGAAAACACATGCAACATGACCTACTTAACCTTCAAGGAAAGTATGAGGAGGTATTGAGAGAGATGGGCAGCTCATCCTCAGTAGACCGACTACTGGTCAACGCCGGCCAACCGTACAGCGCGAGGGTGATGGCGGTCTCATTACCACCAAAGTTTTGAGTCACACCCATGGAAGCATGTGACGGGACCCGAGACCCGATGGAGCACTTCGAGACCTTCAATGCCCCACATGACGCTGCATGGGTACCCCGAGGAAGTGGCATGCAGGGCCTTCCTGCTGACCAGAAAGAGACCTGTGAGAGCGTGGTTTGGATCCTTGACGTCTAGATCCATCAAGAACTTTGACGAGCTAGCCCTCATATTCCTCACTCACTTTATGGCCAGCTGAAGACGAAGATGCCCAGCTACTTACCACCTCACCATCAAGCAGAGGGAAGATGATAGCCTGAAGGCTTACCTGGCCAAGTTCAACAAGGAGCAGATGACCGCGGAAGACCAAGATGAGAAGATCATGTTGGAGGCATTTCTCGGAGGAGTCTAGCCCCGATCGATGTTCATGGCTGAGTTGGCAAAAAAGACCCCTGCCACCCTTTGAGAGTTCATGGACCAGGTCGATAACTTCATCAATGCAGAGGATACCCTCCTCGCCCTGACTGAGCCCCGACAAAAGGAGTTGAAGGGAACGCGCAGGAAGGAAAATGCCTTGACCAAAGGCCCAACCCTGGAGAATATGGAACGTAAACAGCGGGAGTCGAGAAAGGAGGAGCTCGTTGTAAGAGGCATGCAACACAGGTCTGATCGTTCGACGTTTACTGTTGCACAGGAGGAGAAGCGACATACCTCGGGGGAACGTCGCTACTGCACCTACCATCGAACCATTTGTCACCACACCGGGGAGTGTCGATCACCTCTAACAGGCTACCGTCCACCGTGGTATCCACCCCCCAGCGAAGAGAGCAGCTGTGGAAGGGCCATTCCAGGGAGAGGAGTTCTGCCCAGGAATACCAACAGAGGAGGCGGGAGAGCCCAAGAAGAGGAGATACATAATGCCAACTGGCCCCACCCTCTCAGTAGGCGTACCAAATGATTCCCCCTGTAGGGAGATTCATACCATCACAGGAGACCTCATTAGTGGAGGGGCAACCTCGTCCGGGAGAAAGGCCCACTCCAAATAGACCCAATATTGAGAAGTTTACTCAACCTCCTATCAACCTGCTAAGCTCCCCCGAACTGAGCCAGCTCCTGTAATCTCCTTTGGGGAAGCTGACAAGCAAGGGGTATTCTATCCACACAATGACACACTGGTGGTCACCATACAAGTCACCAACTTCACTACCAGAAGAATCCTTATCGACAACGACAGCTCGGCGGACATATTGTTTTGGGATGCATTCACTCTCATGGGGATAGACACAACTCGGCTCCAACCAGCCCAATGCCACTTAAAGGCTTTTCAGGAGAAACGGTCTAGCTGGTGGGGACCATTGCCATGTCAATCTTGGTAGGCAACTAGCCTTGCGTCGCCTCAGTCATGGTCGACTTTCTGGTAATAAAGACTTATTCCTCTTACAACGCCATCATCGGCCGTTCGACACTCAACCAGCTACAATCCATCACCTCCACCTACCACCTAAAAATCAAGTTTTCTATGGTCAAAGGAATTGATGAAATCCGGGGAGAGTAGACCTCAGCGCAGGAATGCCATATGCTAGATCTCTTTCAAGAAACTCGCAAAACTACAGATGACTACGATTATCAGTCAATGAAACAAGGCTCCCCGGAGAGAATGCCGAATCTCCCTCGAGGTAACGCACCTCGGGCAGGAAAGCTCACTTGAGGGAAGGAATGACCCCCCTTGAGAAAATACTCCTCACGGGAGAAAGCTCCCGAGTGCGGGAAAGCTCCTCCGAAGGAATGCTCCCTTGAGAGGATGACAATCCTCCACTGCGGGGAATGCTCTCGGGTGTAGGAAAGCTCTCATAAGGGAATGAACGAAGGCTCTCCTGAGGGAACGACGGACCTCCCTGAGAAAATCACCTCGTGCGGGAAAGCTCCCGTAAGGGAATGAATGAAGGCTCCCCCGAGGTTCCACCTCTAGTGGAAAAGCTCCCCCGAGGGAATGAATGAAGGCTCCCTTGAGGCTCCACCTCGTTCGGGAAAGCTCCAGCAAGGGAATGCTCCCCTGAGGGAATGTCAAACCTTCCCTGAGGAACCACCTCGCGTGGGAAAGCTCCCCCGAGGGAATAAAATAAGCCTCCCATGAGGTTCTGCCTCGCGTGGGAAAGCTCCCTCTAGGGAATGAATGAAGGCTCTCCCAAGGTTCCACCTCGTGCTGGAAAGCTCTCCTAAGGAAAGGTCAAACCTTCCTCAAGGAACCACCTCACGAGGAAAAGCTCCCCTGAGGGAATGAATGAAGGTTCCCTCAAGGCTCCACCTCGGCGGGAAAACTCCCCTAAGGGAATGCTTTCCTGAGGGAATGTCGAACCTCCCTTGAGGAATCACCTCTTGCGGAAATGCTCTCCTGAGAGAATGAATGAAGGCTCATTTGAGGTTCCACCTTGCTTGGAAAAAGCTCCTCCGAGGGAATGAATGAAGGCTCCCCCAAGGTTCCACCTCATGTGGGAAAGCTCCCCCATGGGAATGCTCCCCTGATAGAATATTGAACCTCCCCCGAGGAACCACTTCACTCGAGAAATCTCCCCCGATGCTCCACCTCGCGTAGGAAAACTCCCGCAAGGGAATGCTCCCCTGAGGGAATGTCAAACCTCCCCCGAGGAACCACCTTGAGTGGGAAAGCTCCTCCGAGGGAACTCGAAGTTCCACCTCAGGCGGGAATGCTCCCCTAAGGGAATGTCAAACCACCCCCGAGGTCGCGCACCTTGCGCGGGGAAATCTCTCATGAGTGAATGCTCCCTTGAAGGAATGACAAACCTCCCCTGAAGCCACGTACCTCGCGCGGGAAAACTCTTTTGAGGGAATGCTCCCATGAGGGAATGAACCAAGGCTCCCTTAAGGGAAGGAATGAACCTCCCTCGAGGAAATACTCCTCGTACAGGGAAAGCTCCTGTCAAGGAAAGCTCCCTTAAGAGGATAACAATCCTCTCCTAAGGGGGAATGCTCTCGGGCGTAGGAAAGCTCACGTAAGGAAATGAACGAAGGCTCCCCTCAGGGAACGACAGACCTCCCTTGAGGAAATCACCTCGCGCTGGAAAACTCCTGTAAGAGAATGAACGAAGGCTCCCTGGCGAGGGAAAGTTCCCCGAGGGAGCAAACATGCCCCTCCCTTGGAAGAATGCATGAAGTCTGGAGATCAACATAAGCCCGCAGAGGCTCTGAAGTCCCATCATGCCGAATTGGCAAAACAAGTCGGTAATGGTCAAGTTAAATTTACATATATACACCTGCTCATTGACTTTTGCAGTGAACTTGGTCGGGTTTGGCTTACGGGCCGCTCCACCATTTATTGAAAATGCGCCAAGTCTGCATAACAGCACATCGGGGGAGTCTCCATCACGGCTTCAGCTATGTGACATAATTCAAGCGATATGGGGACATTATGTACAAGATTGCAAGTCGATTATGCTACAAAGAGTCTCAAGGGTCAACAAGAGCAGAAGCTCAGTAATGCCCAATGGGGTACCGGCAGGATAATCATCACTCGGTGCGACGTGAGAAAATGGATGGTACATAGCTGCCTGTGAAAGACGTGCGCAACAGAAGGCATCGCAAGTAAAAGTATCGAAAGTAAAGGTAACTGGACATAAAGAGATAAAGAAGAGAATTTTATTCATCAACTGCCAAGACAATTACAACTAGGGGAATACGATACAACAATGAGAAACTATACAAAGAGATACAAAAAGAAAGAACAGCTCGAAAGCTCAAATCTGTCCCGACAGGGTATGGTAGCATCGGCAAAAAAGGGAACAGTGGCTCCCAAGATTCAAACAACAACCCTAGAGAGGCACCATCCAACAAGTACCGAGGCTAAGAGGGAAAACAGGAGACGAATCACCTAGAGGGGGGAGGGGGCGCTGTCAACTCGAGCTCTATGTACTCCTCGAAGAGCTCGAGTTGAAGGAGAGATCCTACACCATCCCTCCCGTCACAGACCCTTCTCCTACTCCTACTCCTCCCTGGGCCGAAGAGGAAGCATCCAGGCCTGAGCAAGCCAAGGACACCAGAAATCCCCTTCCCTACACGAGGAGTTCTGAGGCAAGGAAATCCATTGAATGATCCCGCAAAGCTGGGGACATGCCATCTTTTCAAAACATCTCCCAATAATGAAGAATAGTATAACTTTTGGAAGAGCATCTGCGGGAACCTCAAGGAGGCTGCCATGCGCATATCTCAAGGAACCTCAAGGAGGCTGCCATGCGCATATCTCCAAAGCCAATTATTAGTGCAAGGGGAGAAAGAGAGAATGCAGAATTTCAGAACACTTGAGGAAGTAGGAAGGAAGATTTGGTGGGAAGCAACGAAGGGAAAGGACCTATATATAGGCTGGGAATGACAGTTCACATCCCAAGATTCAGGGTATATGCACGTCGAAGGGCTCCATCAGATTATAGGCAAATCTCGTAGAAACCGCCATCGTAGATTTTGTGGCACTCATGGGAAAACGACATTCATGCCATGAAGGCGGGACAACCAATGGATGAGCAATGAATGACTGATTATTCGAAATCCCTCCGAATCCACAGGAGAAATGCTAGCCATTAACTCACTCCCTCGAGAAGGCTAAAGGGCAGGTACAACATTAATGACAAGAGAGTAGAATTCAAAGCGTCATCTTGGAAAGAAAAACGCTACAAGTAAACGGCAGCCAAACAGTACAAGAGAATAAGTCAGAGCGTGGAAAGAAAGTCAAGAAAGAAATATACATCTTTATTGATTAATCCATCTACAATTTACAAATGGACCATGTGGCATTTACTACCGACGCAGCCCCAAGAAAGTACACTACAAGGAAAAGAAGAACTACGGCCGCGGAGGAGGATCAGGACCAGGAAGCTCTAGGCCCTTCCACAGAACAGAAGAACCCGTCTCAGTAGGGTTCCGCTCTCGTTCGAAGCTAACTGGGGGATCTTCACAGTCCCCTCCCCTTGTGCCAGCGCGGAAGTGCTCGCAGGGAGGAAATTGCCGAGTTTGTCATCTTCTGGCAAGAACTCATCGGGGATCGCCTCCCGCCCCAGCTGGCCAGCATGATTAAGGGTGGCGACATCAGGCCTGAGGGTCTTGAAGTCCAGATCCCGCAGATGTGCCTCCAGCGCCTTGGAACTGCGTTGAGATTTGAGAATGACGTAGTCACACATCTTGTCCAAGCCCTCAAGGTATCTGTGAGACCACGCCTCGTCGCGAACAAAAAGAGCCTTTCCCAACTGGTTAATTGATCATGTGGCCACCTCTAGCGCCTGCAATAGGTCGCTGGGCAGATCTCGGATAACCACCTCCTGACCAACAATCCTTTCATGAGCAACAGCTAGGTCGGCCAGTGTCTCTTCCTCGCATACCCGAGCCGCAGCCAACAAAACCCCGCAATCCTCCACAATGGCAAACAGGTCGGAACGCTCCTCTTCTAGCATCTTGATCCAGCATAAGTGGAACTCTTGCAGGCTCCTCAACTCCTCATTCTCCATTTGGAGAACGTCCTATGATTCTTGGAGCCTACTCAGGGACTCTTGGGTCTTCAAAGCCCACTCCCAAGCCATAGCTAGCTCTGCCCTCCCCTGCTTCATTATGGACCAGAGACGCCATACCTCACATTCGACAAAGCATTGGGCTAGCGCTCTTATTCCCTGTACGGGCTCCGAGGTTAGACAGCAGACTCAAGACCAAGAGAGTAGAAAAGGAATGCAGAATGCAAGAAGTACCTCAGAGA
This sequence comes from Carya cathayensis, assembly GCA_011037825.1. Classification (NCBI taxonomy): domain Eukaryota; kingdom Viridiplantae; phylum Streptophyta; class Magnoliopsida; order Fagales; family Juglandaceae; genus Carya; species Carya cathayensis. Next base: position 817,876 of record QGSO01000410.1, read on the forward strand.
GAAGTTATTGTAGCCACTCCACCTCGCGGCCTATGGTGGGATCCTCCCGCAGTGACTCATTCAGAGGATTAGCAGGAACTGTCGTGTTCGCAGTTTCTGAAGAGCACACTTCCCTTCGAGAGGACTCGACTAGATCACCTCCGTCAGGCCAAGTCAAGGCACCCTCAATCACAGAAAAAACTAGAAGAACCGCCACAAAAGAACCACTCTTGCCCCCGAGCTGGCAATCGTCATCCCCAGAGGAACCAACTGCCCCGGCTATCGATTTGCCAGGACTCTGTGGGGTGCGAGCTAAAGGCACCTCCAGCACTTCCCTTCCAAGGCTCGACGGGGTAGAAGAATCTCACACCCGCCTTTCCTCTCCAAACCTGGCTTGGGCGGCAGCAACCGAGCTCTCACCCACGGTGGGGACACGCCCAGAATCAGAGGCGCCTTCATCATTGAGATCAACTTGCAGAGGATCCGAAGCCTCATCAAGGTCGAATGCTTCAATTAGGGACTGAGCAGTGGATGACGGAGAGGGAGACATCTCAACATTCAACTCTAGAAGCGGTTCAATCATCCGGGTTTGCCGAGGTGCCCAATCCAGAAGAGTACTCCAGAAGTGCATGTTGACCACTTCCGCCCTACACGAAGTGCCAGTCGCATCCGCCAATATGCACGGGTTCCTATGGTTAGGATCCCTCATAGAGACAGCAAGAGAAAGGGACTTAGAAGTTGCACTCGGGCCTGGCAATGCCCCTGCCCGCTAGTGTCGGTAGAGCATTGCAGAAGAAGAAGGAGTGCCAAACACCTCTGCAGAGATAGGACGAACTACACTAATCGTCCTAGGAGCGAAGGCCTTCGAAGACGTCTGGACCTCCCCCCTTGCTCCGGACAGATCATTTTCCCTTTATCTTCGGGAAAGGATTTAGTGGCCCGTTTCCTCGAAGTGTGCGGCAAAGGTTCAGGCACCACACCTCGAGCAAAGGGAGCAACATGACCCAACGGGGGAAGGAAGGAAGACAGACTATCTTCTTCGAGGAGCACCTTAGAGTGAATTAGAAGCGGATGCTGGGCTGCTCAATCCCGCACGATCGAGATGCAACGCAACTCATTCGATTTGGCCACAGGGCGCACCGCCTTGTCGTTCGGCATAACTCCCCAAGCCGTCTTTATCGGGAACTCGGCTCGGGAAATTTGTCCCACCTAGAATTCCCATCCTCGGCCACACACAAAAAAGAATCTGCCAATCCAGTCTGAGACTTTGTAGTATCTTGACTCCAGCACAACCAGCGTAGGCACAACTAAAGCTGCCGATCTCTCCCGTTCCTCTTTGTATATGATGGGTTAGGAGGAACTCACGATAAGTAAGATTGGCATTCTCTGGGTTGGACTTCAACAGAACCCGCCACCATAACACCCAATTGCATATCATAATCCGTCAAGCATTGGATGAAGCTGAGCAGGAGCTAGTCCCAAGTGGTATAGGACTTTGCGGATAGGACGGGGAAATGACAGTCTTAGCCCGTGGGAAAACATGCCGGGAAAAAGGGCGACCCTCGTCGCCGAGCCATTCACACTTACAGCCCTTTCGCGCAGTCCAAGAACTTCCAGAATAACCTAATTTGAAATGTGGTAGGTCAGTCTTAGAGATTGAAGAAAGGCTGGGGTGGCCCCAGAGTGCCAGGGATGACCCAAGAACTCGGGCTCCGACAAGCCGGCCTTAGAGCGGTGCACAGAGCCAGTTAGGTTGGTGGGTTTCTGGGAAGCCATTGGGGCTAGGAAGACTAAGTAAAGCAATAAAGAGTTGAGGTTGCAAGAAAATGAGGGCAACGAGCATAGCATAAACACGGAAAGGTAAAAGAAGGTAGCAACGCGGATAGAGAGGGAAGGGAATTTAAAGGCACGGTTTTACAGTCGTAGATAGGAGGTAGCATCTAACAGCCTAACTTGTAGGGTATGCGAAGCGACGAGAGCCGTATCAACACCCCGCAGGTAACATATGGGGAATCGATATTGGACACGTGGAGTGGCCACTAACCAACCCATGCCACCATTTGGTGACAAGAAGATTGATCAACTACAACAAGCAAGTAACTATGGAAATTCTCATTAGGCCAGCTTGATGAGAATTGGCGGGATAACTATTAGGGGGTATTTTCGTCAGGGCCTAAAGCCCATGATACTGCCCCAGGCCCACTACTTCGCCAAGCCCCATGAGCTCCAGGAATGTCGGCCGGAGCCCAGGAAGGTCCCCCTGCCACATTAAATGACTGACACCAAGAAAACTACACTGCATTAAATGCAACATGGAGGTGGAGACTCCGGGGGAGGCGTTCCTCTGCCCCAGAACACAGGACATGGCCCACCTGACTTAAAAGACCAAGTATAAAGGTCGCCCAGAACTGTAAGGTAAGGAGTTTGAACCCAAATCTGTTGTGAATTATACTCCATTGTTATCTTCTTCTTTAAAGTACTTTGATCTATATACTAACTTTGGCATCGGAGGTTCTCCTGGCCACCACAGGGACACCCTTCGCTTATCTCAGGATCCAACTCGAGTGAAGACCTGGTTTGGCTAAGCGACCCGGCCTAAGGGCGTACAAAACACGATGTTAACACTAGACATGATATCGATTATGCAGAAATCTAGATACCATCAAATTTTTAAAAAAAATTGTTTTAAGATTTTTATAACTACTAGTAGAGGAGTAACATGCAATGCACGTTTGCCTAGTTGGGTTAATTGGTTATTTTAGAGAAAAAATAATATTTTCCATAAAAATCAATCCTGATAAAAATTTTAATATATAGGGAAGAAAATCTTAATTTTACCATCTTTTTTATAACAATAGTTAAGTGGAGTATAGTAATTACATGTTTGCACATATCAAAATATAAAAACATTAGTTCAGAATTCAACATAAAGTTTAGGACAAACTCAATTCAAGTTTAATAAAAATATCAGTTCAAAATGTGTTTTTTTTCATCCTCATTATAGCTCTGGGCCATGTTATAAGGGAACAATCGAGACTACGTTGAAGTTTTTGTGTTGTTGGTTGAACTTGTTTGGGTCTGCAGCAAGTTAAATCATCTAATATTTTTGTGAAGCTTGTGCTGCAATATTCTTAATATATGGTAAATGCTCCTGCATAATAAATATTTAATAGCATCACATGATTAATAAAGACGTAAAAAATTAATATGCAGAAAATTGAAATACTGTAAATCAATATAAGTTTTATTATGTAACGCAATTAGTTTATTGAGATTTTTACTTTTGAGAATAAGAGTTATTTTCTATGTCGACTATCTTTTATGTATGTTGTAGATAAAAATAACATTTCTTACGGGAAAAAGTGATAACAAGGGGGTGATGAAATAGACTTTATTTTTTTATTATACACTCAAACAAAATATGACATTATATGTAAATTTAAATCATGTGCAGCGTAACGTAAATTAAAAGGCAAACCAAAATAAATAAAAATGACAATCAAAAACATTAAAAAAAAAAGAATTAAAGCTATCTGTTTTTTTCAAAAAACTAAAAGGGAAACCCAACAATATACAAACTTAGCTAAATATATTAATAAAAAATATACAAATCCAAAATATAGAATCAATAAGAAAATATACAAATCCAAACTGAAAAAAAATAAATCTAAAAGACATACAAACCTCAAAGCACCATCAACTCCAAATCAAAAAGTGCATATTCCCTACCAAAAAGTGCAGATTCCCTACAAGAAACAAACCAAAAAATCAGATTAACTAAAGGAAAAAAAAAAATTGATGACATGCAAAAAAAAAAAAAAAATAGAACCTCAAAGCATCATCAACCCCAAACCACACAGTGGAAATTACTTTTGTCCTGTATTTCCTTGAACAAAAGTACCATATAGAATTCTCAATAAAAGAACCTTTCAATTTTTGGTATAAAATAAATAACAAAATAAAAATAGCAAAATATTTAACTTTTTTTCTCTTCATATTCCATTTTACTACTTTCATACTGTTCAAGAGAATCAAATTTCTTAAAAAAAAATTTAACCTCAACATAATATAACCTATTGCTAAACTGTCATAAATACAAAAACTATAAACTCATGATATAAGATAAACAACCAGAAGCCATCTTTAAACTATATGTAAAAAGAAAATTTAGATTCCTTGTTCTGCCATTTTCCAACCATATGAGAGGCACTTAATCATTTCCAAACAAGAGTATGAAAAGCATCATCCTTGTCCGTGAGTTTCAACTAAGAAATCCTCCTTGCACTCAATCTTTTCACTCCATTATATTTTATATAAAAATTAAAAAAAATTATAGTGATGAGATGAAATTAAATGAGATAAAATGATCAAATATTTTACAAATCCAAATGAGGCCTTAATCCACTAACGGTTAAACTTCGCAGGTGACAAACCCAAAGACAAACTAACATTTTTCTATCTATAAATCCGGGATATAATATATTAGAGTTCTCTCTCAAACAAGCATCGGTTTAAGGGAAATTATTAATTACCAGCTCAGACTGAGTTCGTAATTAGGAACATAATCACTTGCTAGTACTTGAGACGTGCGCCACACGAAACATATATAGGATAGAAGTTATATATATACATGATCAAAACATGATATATATATAATTTCCTCTTTCATTTTTTCTTTTATTTGAAAACTTCCACTACGAAAAAAATATTAGATGATTTAACTTTAATATATTGAGAATAGCAGCTAGAATTTGAACTTAAATCCCAAGCAATCCGACCAATCAAAGCTCATACATAAATTATGTAGAATTATTTCTACGTCCTCTTTTTAATTAATTTGCATAAAGTTACCATGTAAGTACATATGTTAATTTTCCATGTACGTTATCATCATCTCTCACCTGCAACGGCCATTGGTATATTAAAAATATACTTTAAGGACACTCAAGCAAACGGATGTTAACCCGTTCGGCCTATTCCGATATGTCTGTATCTTTTCATGGGAACCGAGTTTTGCTTTCTCGTTGTCGTGTCACTTAGCAAACAGCTAGCAAGTAATTAATCCTATGGCCCAATAGATCAAAAGTTTGATGGAGTACTCGAAAGGTGATCTCCTTCGATTCCTCAGTCAAAGTCTTCAAATCTGAGGCTCCCTCGCCTACTGCACGTGAATTCCTTCAAGCTCGGCAATGCCACTCCAAGCCGCATCACCTTCTTAGCCTGGGTTCACCACACAGCAAACTCGGTTGGAGGAGAACCAAATTCAAGAACCACCCAAAGTGGTCGGAAGTCCCATTGCCGTGAAGCCAACCTCCACACCGTGAGTCCTCCTTCCACTTAAAACCAACGCCACAACTCGGCTACAGCCTAGCCCTCTGTCGTCCCGTAGCGTCAATACACCAGTGCACCACTGTAACACCCCTCTACTCAGCCACCGTGTGATAGCCACTGTCCAGCTCCACGCACGGCAACCATCTGCACGTAGAAACAAATGTATGCACCTCTGTTTTTGCTGCTCAAAACAGAGCATGGTCAAAGGAAGCAAGACCCCACGTACCTCCATCGTCAGCCAGTTTCTTGCCGGAAATGTCCACACGACACGGCCACATATTGGTTGTGCTATTCACGGGATGAGGAAGTTTTGGTTTTTGAAATCGGAGATGGAGATCGACGGTTTCATAAATAAACGGACATGCATAATTAATGGACAGCTTTTTCTTTCACTGAATAAGGACCGACTTTCATAATTAAATTTAACTGCATTAACCATTTCTGTTAAAAATATAAACTTCCATTTATAACTTCTGTTAAAACAACAATTTCCATTTCATAGCCTCTTTATATATATAAAGATTTTGAACAAACAATAATATACAACGTACATGAACTTGTAAATAGGAGAAGTACAAATCAAAATATAAATCGCGTACGTATATTTGGTCTTATAATTAATATATTAATAGTATATTTTTAAATTTTAAATTAAATACAAAATTCTAGCCCAGCCATTGTCGAGATCGATCGATCCAGCCTAGCTAGACCGACCCATATCAGAGTGGTTTTTAAATTACCTTGTTAAAGTTGTTGAAACAAACAAAACAAGGAGGCCTACCAAGAAGGATCAGATATGTACGCAGTAAGCAACCAACCTCTCACTATCAGACGGCCAGAATATAGGCACTGCCACCTAATTGTCCCCCGGCTCACCCCCAAGGCCGCTAAGAATGTACTGCTAGCTGTACTTCTGTTTTCTGAACTACTGGCTATCTATGGCAAAAAAACAAAAAACAAAACAAAACAGTTTGTCTCTACTATGCATGGCTGATGGCAGACTTACTACATCATTTCGCCTATAAATTAACAGGACGGGATAAACATATAACCTTTGAGAGAAAGAAACGAACGCCAAATTTATCTGGCGCTCTCTCATCTTTAGCTTGCGAAGATGTATACATGCAAATTACTGCCAAATTAAAAGTACCCAAAGCCTCATCTCCTCATGTCCAACTTCGTTGGATAATTTGATCTATCACAGTATATTAGTTTCGTATAGAACCAAGGAGAGACAATTTTTGGCTCTAGACCAAGACCGATCGAGGCAAAGGGATTAACACATTCATATCCCGGGGCTCCCATTAAAGCAAAAGAAACACCAAGCCAAATGAAACCCGATCGTGATGAGAAGCCAGGTATCCTGTCTGTCTTTCCCGGCTTTACGTCCCGTTTTGCTTTTGTAGCTAGCCGCCCTATATATAGATCATACATGAGTTGCCAAAATCATTTCAAAAAGTGATGTCTGCGAAAAAAATTATAAAAGTAAGAAAGCTAGCTTATAGATTATTGATCACGAAATTTCATTTTATAAATAACCAAACAAACATTTCTCAATGCATTAAAAAAGTTGTGCAAGCTTGCTAGCTAGCTAGTATATATGAATGGCGGTATTATTTAGATCAGTATTTAGATTACTAGAGATCAAGGGTGAATTAGGGGATTACATGAAATCGAGGAACGTGTATATACGTATAGCATTTAATTCGTTGCGCCATCACAATGGCAGTACGTATGTATATAGTACTTACTATATATATATGTGTGTGTATGTACATGACAGTTGACAGAAATCTTTTAACATGGCATTTTGACACTGTCAGGTAAAATCAACGAGTCTCCAATTGAGCAAGTGAGGGATACGATTCCCACCACAGATGATCCAACTATGCCAGCGCTAACTTTTCGAACATGGGTTTTGGGTCCCATCATAAATGTTTTCACTTCCGCCATGTTTCAAATCTTTTACTATCGACAAGTTGGCGTCATTGTGACAACCTCTCAAACCCAAATATTCATCCTTCTACTTGGAAAGCTAATGGCAAAGAAAATTCCAAACAGGATAGTGAGAATTCCTGGGACCAAATTTGAGTTCTCCACGAATCCGGGACCATTCAACATAAAAGAGCATGTTTTAGTCACCATACTTGCCACTACTGGATTCGAAGCTTCTCAATCCATTATCATTATGGACGTTGCGAGAGCCTACTTCCACAAGAAAATAAGTCTTATACCATCCTTTTTGCTGGTCCAAACAACTCAAGTGAGATGTTCTTTCTATGGATCTGCATTAATAATTAACGTGGTAGAATCATGAAATGCATTTGAAACAAGTATGCGCGCGCGCGCGCGCACACATACATATATTATTTAATTGGCATGCATTTTCATCCAACTCGTAATCAAACACCTTCATTTGCTTTACTTGATATTGAATTGTTTTATGAAATTGCATGCATTCATGACGAAGGCCGAACATACAGATTCATCTTATCTATTTTTCAGACAAACATTTATATTTTCAAGAACTAATTGATCGACTGGGTTGGCCCACTAGATCTCCATAACCAAGCAGATCAGACACCTGCGCCGTACGTACGTCTCTTACAAGTAAAAACAAAATATACTGATCAGCGCCCATTGTATAATTTACTGCATAATTCAAGCATGCATGCACTGAATCAGCATCAATGGTAGAACGTACAGTCAGTAAAATTCTTCCTCTATACGTACACAGATGATTGGATACGGGTTTGCTGGAATGTTATTCAAGTTCCTTGTTGAATCTCCTTATATGTGGTTTCCTTTTCTCTTACTGGACGTATCGTTTTACAGGTTAATTACTCTCCTCCTTTCCTAATTACTTGGTTATTTTATTTGTTCTCGTTCACTCCTCCTAGCTAGCTAGCAGGCCAGCTATCTGGCATTAGCTAGCACCCTCTCAAACTCAAATATATATATATATATATATATATACATTTTTCCATGCACAAAATTGATTGAGCAATTAAGCAAAATAAAAATTAATTGTTTCTTATATATGATGTTTTGTAGATCTCTGCACGAGACAAAAGGAAGGCCCAAAGGAGGGCTTAGCAAATTACAGTTCTTACTCATTGTTTCTGTCTCAATGTTTGCCTACTCTATTGTGTCCAACTATTATATGGCATCGCTCATTACCGTCTCATTTGTGTGTTGGATATGGAAAGGCTCGGTCAAAGCACAGATAATTGGTTCAGGTTCTCATGGTCTTGGAATTGGCTCTTTTAGCCTTGACTGGATGTCCATTACTGGCTATGTAGGATCCCCCATGGCCTATCCCAGATCTACTATAGTTAATAAGCTGGTGGGATTTGTGGCCATGATGTATATAATTGCTCCAATTGCATATTGGGCTAATTTATTCAGTGCCAAGAGATTCCCCTTTTTCAGTCTTAATCTGTACGATTACGATGGAAAGTTATACAAGACCGCTAGTGTCTTTGGCGACGATTTGGTACTTGATCCTCAGGCATACCATAATTATTCCAAAATCTATTTCAGTATCTTCAGCGCCATGGGCACGGGGTTTGGATTTGCAGGATTAGCAGCCACACTCACTCACTTTTTTCTATTCTACGGAAGGTACGTACGTGGGATAATTTTAATATTGCCCAATTCTTAAAATCAATATATATATATATATATATATATTACATTAGTACTATTATGTTGTAGTCATCATGATGGACGAGAGAGCTCATGATATCATGTACTTTCGTACGTACGTGTGACTTTCAGGGATGCATGGGTAAGAATAAGGCAAGCAATACAAAACCAAAATAGTTGCCAAGACATTCACAATGAACTCATGAAGAAGTATCAATCCATACCTCAGTGGTGGTTCAACACAATAATAGCTTTGTCCGCGGGGCTTTCCATTCTCAATTGCCAGGTATATGGGGACCAATTTCAACTTCCTACCTGGGGTTTTCTGGTTGCAGTGCTTGTGGCCGCCATTTTACTTCTTCCCATGGGTGCAATTAAAGCTACAACTGGAATCGTAAGCGGCATTTTTTTTCCCTTTGGTCTATTAATCAGTGTTTAATCAGACTAATTTTGAGAACGTACAGAAACTGATCTGCTCAAAAAAGTATGAAGATTATAAGATTACCAGTAAATAAAACTCCCAAGATCTATAAGTGAAAGTGATTATAAAGAACGAGAAGCTTTTTTCATTAATTAATTAATATCCTAGTGGATCGGTATCGATTCTTCATGTGGGTGCAGTCTCTTTCAATGTTCCTCGTTGGTGAGATGATCATGGGTTATGCATCACCGGGAAAACCCTTGGCCAACATGGCTTTTGTAGCATATAGCCAAAGCACCAAATATCATGCCTTGAACTTTATAGCTGAATTCAAATTGGGACATTACATGAAGATTCCTCCAAGATCCATGTTCTTCGTTCAGGTAGGCATGCAGTACTGATTGATGAGAGACTTGCATGAAAAAACTCGATCGCTATATATATATGTGTGTGTGTGTGTGTGTGTGTGTGTGTGATTTTTTGCGAGATCATGTGCTATAATATATATGTATGTATATTTATGACAGATTGTTGGAGCATTGCTAGCATCCACAACACGCATTTTCTCATCATTGTGGGCCCTCACTTCAATCAAAAACATCTGCGTCCCGGAGGAGGGGAATATCTGGACATGCCCTGCTGTTACCAATGCCTACAACAGAGCATTGATATGGGGAGGAATTGGTCCAGGCCGAGTGTTTGCACCGCATGGGCAGTATGCATGGCTATACATCTTCTTCCTGATAGGAGTGATGGGACCAGTGATGGTTTGGATTCTAAGTCGCAAATATCCTCAAAAGAAGTGGATTAGACTGATCAATTTCCCAATAATATTTGCTGGCCCAGCAATGATGCCCCCGATGGGTGCAGCCCATATATGGAGTTTCTTTATCGTGGCCTTTATCTTCAACTTCTGGGTTTACAGCAGGCACAGAGGGTGGTGGTCTAGGCATGCTTATGATTTGTCTAATGGCCTCGATTTAGGGACTGCTATTTTCGGTGTACTCTATATGACTCTTGCTCTTCAAGATATCTACGAGGTGGAATGGATTGGGGGCTCTGATGAACAGTGCCCTCTATCTATCTGCCCTACTGCTCCTGGCGTTATTAAAAAGAACTGCCCCGTCTTCAACTGAAACCAATCTTTACTGCATATGTTATGTTTGATTGCATATGTGAAACGCGGATATCGAGCTAACATTCCGTGCAGATATTGCTTTCTTCATTTATATTGAAATTACGAAGGGAAACAACTAGTACCGTTCCTGTACTCAACTTCATGGCCTCGTTATTTTTATATAGAAATAGGAGTAGAGTAGTCCATTAAAATGTCAACTCAGGTTATATGAATGCAGGCAGGAAAAACGTTGCATTTTCATCTAATATTATTACATCTTTTAAAGAATGACACAAAAACAATCTCACAAACTGACGTTACTTTATCTGATTTGTTAGATTAACTTTATAATAAAAGTCATTTTATAATCTGATAAACCACATTAAATCAATTTAATTTGTAAAATTACTTTTGTTTAATCTCTTTGTGATTAGAATATTTTCATTTTTCATCTTTCAAAATTCCCTTATCGACCCACCACACACAAATTAACTTATTAAAGCATGCAGTTAATATATAGTAGGTACGTACACTGATCAGGGGAGCCATATGTATATATATATATATATATATATAAAATATGCATATGTATGTATGAAGCTGATCATTGATGCTTATAATTACTTAAGTGATGCATTGCAATCAAAAGCAGCCAACAAATCGGGAAAAAATTAATACTCAAATACATTTTCCTGGCCAGAGGGATCCCTCATCTCTCTCTCTCTCTCTCTCATTCTCATCAACAAGTCATTCATTTATTAAGAGACTTCACAAGCCCTTGAAAATTGGAATCACTTTCATTCCCTTCTGGTAATTTTTCCTATAATGGTAAAAGAAAAAAGAAAAGCTAGCTTTATAATGGTATGCTCAAACTATGTTATAAAAATAATACTTAATTGAAATGACCAGATATGATTGATTTTACCGTCAAATAATCAGTGTATCCTAGTTGACTTCGTTTTTTAAAAAAAAAAAAGTATTATCGTAGGTGAATAAATCGATTTATCGTAATTAATTACAAAATAAAAAAAGTCAAAATTCCATTAGTATTTTGTGTCGTTTAATATCAGTGAATGGCAAATGCTGATGGTAGTCATATGTATCGTAAGACTTGAACTACATATTCCGTCCTGTCAATGTCTATGATTTCAAAACACTTTTTCCTATACCGACGTTTCTCAATTAACGAACAAAAGAATTAAAAAGGAAATACTTAGAAAATTAGAGAAGAAGAAGAAAGGTGTAATTTTCATATACCATACCAATTTCCGTACAAATATATTTTGCCAATGCAGCGTTGGAAACTTTGGGAACATCTGGAATGAAATGCTGACTGCCAATAACTTACACAATAAGTTTTAATAAACAATAAATACGAAGTAAATTAAAAAGAAAAAGAAAAATGCTCCCCCTGCACTTCAAAACCTCGCTTCATTTTGCTCTCTCTCTCTCTCTGCCCCTCTCCCACTTTCTTCCTCTTTCTTCACAGACACACAGATCAAATTCAAAATCCAACAAAAAATTCACTCTTCTGCCAAATTTATCCTCAGTCGCTCTTCTCTTTCACCCACACCAATCCCTCTACCCTCTCATCTTCTGCATCTCTGTTTCTCTCTTGTTTCCTCCGTTTGTCTTGCTACAATTGTACACACATACGGATTCACTCAGAAATATATAACATACAAATATACATTTACTGTCTGTGTTTTTTTTTTTTTTTTTATCCGGCGGTTGCCAAGATGAGCGGTGGTGGGTCCAGGGTTTCAATCCCAACCAGTGCGAGGAAGATGATCCAGAACATCAAGGAGATCGCTGACCATCACAGTGACGAGGAGATTTACGCAATGCTTGTGGAATGTTCCATGGATCCTAATGAGACTGCTCAGAAGCTCCTTCTTCAGGGTACGATTGCTTCTATTTTCAGCTTGCATGGATTTTTGATACTGGTCGTGTTTTGATGTCTCTTTTGTGATCCATGGGTCGGGGCTCCGTTTCTTCTCTCCTGGGTTGTGTTAGTTCAGCGTTGTTTTGTTGTGTCTTCGATTTTATTCTGAGTTTGATTAAGCTTTGGTTGAAGAGGAAGTGAGAGTTTTTTGAGCTTGCTATTATGGGGTTTAACTGTTGGTCTTCTTTTTGTAAGACTAAGTTGGAGATTCTGATATCGTCTTTATGTTTTTGACACATTTTCCTTTCTGAAAGAGAAGCTCTTTTTATTTATTTATTTTAATTACTTTTTATTATCTGTAAATTTTAGTTTTGTTGGATGCTAGGAATGATATTCTGAACCTTTAAGGGTTTATCTCATAATTAGATTGGTCTGTTTAATTTTCCTAAAATAAGGACTAAGTTACGAAATGGCGTTTTATTTCACAGCCATTTTGGGGGTCCTCATGAATTGCTCCCAAATACATGAAGCTCGTCCGTAACTCCATTTTGCGTTATTCTATCTGATACCATCTATTTGTTTGCCCATAATGCTCCAAGCAAGAGACTAAAATAAATCTAGAAACTTGATCAAATAGAATCTCATTTTATGTATTAAAAAACTGGAAACTTCTGTACCCAGAGGAGAGAGGCAGCCGGGGACTGTGGGGAGGTAATTAGATTGACCATGGAAGATAGTTGCATTAGGTGTCGTGAAGTTCTGATTTTTGCATAACAGGTTCACTGGAAAGGAAAAATTATTTTCATCATTTTACCTCCCAAGCCCCATATCATTTTGTAGCAACCCAAATTATTATTCTCGTAATGATCAATAAACAGTTAACAGGAAAGGAAAAATTATGTTCAACATTTTACCTTTCAAGCCCCTTTCATGTTGTAGCAACCCAAATGATTATTGTCGTAATGATCAATACTTTATTAGAAGCAACATTCAATCCTAGTCATTAGTCTGTACTCTGTAATACATGCCATAGTTGTGGTTGTGAAACATATCTAATTCAAAATAATTATTTTTCATTGGTAGCTTTGAGTTTTGGTTATCAAGATTTTATTGCCACCTCTTGTGCTTGGAGAAAGTTCGTTATCCTGAGTACTTTCTGCAAAAGCTTGTATTGTAGTTGTTCAAAGAATCTTTACTTAATTTTTAAAAAAAAAAGTTGTTCAGAGAAAGTACTTTTTGGTTGTTGGTTGAAACAGTCCATGGACGATTTGTTAGTTTTACATGTGGTTTCTGTTGCATATAATTACAAAGTGGTTCATCAAGAAGTGCAAACTATTAATTTTGGGATTGTAGAGAGCAGTATCGGTCTGGCTTAAGACCCATTTTGTATCAGGAACTTACTAAAAATGTTACCATGCAGTGAAAATATTTGTCCATCTCTTATGGTTTCTTGGTTCAAGCAAGTGGTTGGCAAGTCTTTCTGATTGTGTTTCCTGTTTTGTGTCACTTTATTCCCTCCTATAATTTACATCTGATTTACATGTTCTGATTTGAATGGCTAAGAAATTTTGTTTACACTATTGGCCATGTGGCATGTTCTGTTTTTGCCTTTTTGCCCTTTTCTTTTCCTTCTTGACCAAATTGAGATGTGTAATTTGTTGTTCCACAGATACATTTCATGAGGTCAAAAGGAAACGTGAGAGGAGAAAAGAGGTAAGACATTTCTATTGGAAGTTGCCAATGGAGCAAGGTACTTTTGAATTTGTATATTTGAAAGTTTTATAGGATTGTGACATGAGTTATCAGTGTTATCATATTGGTGCAAATGTATATTGGCTGCTAAGCCTTAACTGTATTATGGGAAATGTCTACAAAACTTTGTACAATTACAGTGCTTGTGATCTAAAATAATGGCTCACCATACTTTCTCACAGCCGAATGAACAGGCAGAATACCGTGGAATTTTATGCATATGCTTGTACCTAGTTGTTGTGATCTATACCGTGCATCACTTTAATGAAATACTGATGGACATTCTTGTAAAATGTTAGTTGAGAGCACTTGTGATCGGATAAGTAAATGTTTCTAATCCATACAATTGGAATATATATATAGTGTAAACGGCTACAAATAAGTGTGTGCCTGCTTTACTTTGCTTCATTTTTTGTTTCAAATAATCTTTTTGGGATAGGGTCAATGGTGGAAAAGGCTGAAATTTAGTGATGGATCAAGGGTTTTTTATTTTTATTTTTCTTAGGTTCTATAATTTAGTGATGAGTATTTGTTATATTTTTCTTCAGACATTAGTACTAAGTTTTCTACTTTGTTGCTTATATTCTTGCAGAATCTGAACAACAAAGAGTCAGCTGAATCACGAAGAAGGCCAAGCATTCAGGGGCGAGGCGGCAGGGGTGGTCGAGTGAATTCCACACCTCATCTCTTGTCCCATGGTGAACAACCAATTTAAACTAAAATTTCCTTTAGGATTATTGGCTGGAATACTTTTTGCCGTATCCCTTCGTTCTAATATATTTAGGCTGACCTTGTTGCCATTAGCTGTCTTTGTTGGTTAACTATCTCCAAATATTTTCTTGCATTGACTATAACTGGCTTACATTTTTGTGGAATATGATTCTGTGCTATTGGCCTGAGTCTGGGCCGAGGCATTCCCCTCCCTCCTGGTTGCAATTATTGCATCATTGGGGTCAGTCTTGTGTCATAACAGCTAAGCTGACTGGCTTCTGTATACCTCTTTCCAGATGTTGGTGGTAGGAGGAATTCTGATCCTGGAAAGTTGAATGGAATTAACGAAGCCGCAGAAAAGGCTGTCATTCAAACTCTACCAACTTTGCAGGACACAAAGACTAAAGATAAAAGTTTGGTAACAAGGTGGTTATGGTTTACGAAGTCCAACACTCGTTTATACTTGTTAGGTGATCTACATTGTAGTTTTATAGTTCTTAAATTGGTAAATTTTCATACAATATGTGACTAAATATCCCTTGCAGCTCTGGACCCGTCATTGCCAATGGGTACACTGGTGGTACTGAAGAAAGTTTATCCTCTGTCCCGATTACTAATTTGGGAGCTGCAACACCTCCTGCTTATACAAACAAAAATTCTGTGAGTACCTTTGGAACTGAGGACTTGCATGGGCAGCCCTCACCAAGCTCCAGTAATTGCTCAGTATCAACAATACCATCATCTTCATCAGCAATCTGTTTCTCATCTTTGGACCCTGTACTAGTACCATCTAATGATTCACGGCTCCCAGGTGCCATGGGTGCAATTAAACGTGAAGAAGGGAGCAATCGACCTCCTGGTGAACCAAATGCACTTATCCTTGCAGAGAACAATACTGGTCAGGACTCTAAAAGGAAACTGTATTCAATTGATTTTCTTAGTGGTTAGATTAATGTAGTTTAGGTTTTATTAATGACTTGCATGGCAGCCTCCGAGATTGGTAGCTCTTCCATACAAGGAAAGGTCCTGAGCAAATCCCTAGGAGCTGGAAAAAATCAGCCTGCTGAGTCTTCACAACCTTCATCTACATTAACTCATAGCAGCTCTTTGGTTAGTCGGCCTTCATCTAATTATAACAGCCGACCACATCAAATAACTGGCCCTCAGAAAGGTATTTCATTTTGAAAATTTTCTGTCTCAATTTTCAATGAGATCTTCAAGGATGTTAGTTTAACTTCCCCACCCCACAAAAAATTCCAAAATAATGATTGACGGAAGGAGTGAATTTACTATGGTTTTTTTTATAACAATACAAACACCCCATGAGCATGAAAGTTCTTAGTTTTTATAACAATACAAACTCCCCATGGACATCAAAGTTCTTACTCATTCTGACCTGTATGTAGACATTGTTTTGGTATTGGAATTCTAGTTGTGTTTCATGGAAGCTGACTTTTTATTCTTATCCAGAGCATGTTTCTGTTAAAAGTGTTTGTTCGTTTCAAAGGCCTAGTGTTTCTTTTTTTTTTTTTTTTATTCCTGGAAATTTGGACCTTTTTTGTTTTTGATAAGTAAGAAGTAAGTTTTATTCATACGAATGAAATAGGCATAGTCCGTGTACACTAGTCCGTGTACACTAGGCCTTTGTTTGAAACAAAGGCCTAGTGTTTCTGTTTTCCTTCTTATTGTATACGTTATTTTTTGAATGAATTGTAACCGATCCGACTTCCTAATTCCTCTTTCTGTATCTAATTTATTTTTATATCAGTCAGAGTTACTTCTATGATGTGGATGACTTGCTCAATACTTATGAGAAGTTTATGATTTTTGTCCTCAGCAGTTGGTTCTAATAAGGAATGGAAGCCAAAGCCAACAAATGCTAGTGTTGTTCAAGGTTCCGGAACAGCTGGTGCTGCTGGGGCATCTGAGCTTTGCATTGTTTCAGTTGAAGCTGCTGATCAGACACAGCCTGAAACTTGTGTCCTTGATGTGGAAGAAGCAACTTCAAGGCTGCAGAAGAAGCTTGGAGAGTTATATCCTCCACAACGTCAACCTGTTATACTTCCAAATCACATCCACGTCCCTGAATCTGAAAGGACCAAGTTGAGTTTTGGAAGTTTTGGTGCTAGTTTTGGAGTAACTACAAGCTATGTTAGTGGTCCTGATGGTAACAAGAGCTCCACACCTCTTTCCGAAGCTTCACAAGATGTTGGAGAACCTGCAGAGGAAGAGGCCTCAAGGTTTGGACTTATATCCTTTTTAACTTTAGTAAGTTTTAATGTACTCTTTAGTATATTAGATTTACGTTACTCTGATGTACTTGGGTTGTGTCTCTTTACATTTGAATAAAATTAAGTACTTACAAAAGTAGTTTAGATTTCCTCATGGTATGGATCTTGTTCTCCACTTCTCCTTTTTAATTAATTTAAAGAGAGTGAGTTATAGTCACTTGAGAAAACAATAAGGGGGAGTTGAGTAAGTACTGATTTTCTTACAGATATAACCATGTCAGAAAGTGGCTGTAGTAGTGGGCTACTGCAATAATTTTATCATTGGACTTAATGATCCTGTGGAAAAATGGTAGTAAGAAGCATATATTTTCTGGGATATAGATGAATCCTGGCATGTTTAAAAAATAATAATTTGTTTCATAATTTGGTTTTCAATGGGCTTGCATCCTTGGCAATTTCAAGGATCTTGTAACAAAGGCCAATTATTAGAGCCCAATGTTTTTGCTTTTCTTTTTGCCTCCTTCATATGGCTTCTGTTGGACCAAGGTTTTAAATAGTCTAATGTTTGTACTCTTGGTCCTTGCATATTGATCCCTAGTTTACTTTGCTGCAGATTTTGCTGTAGTGAACTCCATTTTAATGTTTTATTTAATTATATTTTTGGTCCAGCAATCAAAATGCCTTGGAAATTGCCGAGGAGGGAGATTATCTTGATCATTCCCAATCACCTACAAATGGACCTGAAAATTTATCATCTGGTCATGGTGATGTGTCATCCAATGCAATCCCAGAGTATAATGAAGCCAAACAGAAAACTGCATTGTCTCTTGAAGGCAATCAATTCACGGGGGTTCATACTTCGCCAAACTACAGTTTTGGTCTTGTGCCTCCAATGTTAGGGAGTCAACTTGCACCGTTTGAAAACTCCGAGTCTCAAGCACGTGATGTTTCCCATCTTCCAAGCTTTGTTGTGAGCCCTCAAACCTCTGTTATTTTTTGTTATATGTTCATCTAGCTATGCTAAATCTATATTCAAATTTTGATATAGCTGCAAATTTAGATATCCAGTAAGTTCAAAATTGAACATGTTGATCGAATATGCCACATACTCTGATTTATTTTGCTTATGACATCAAACTTCATGTAATGATGGTAATTGTTGACACTGTTTTCTGAAGTTCTGCAATACTTTGGTTGACCCTAATTTAGGGCTTAAACTAATTACTGGTGGTTATTCGTTGCCTTTGTGTCTATTGGCCAACAGCCATTTGATCCCAGCTATTATGCCCAATTCTACCGCACGGGTGCTGATAGTGATGGTCGTCTTTCTCCTTTCCTTTCTCCTGGGGTCGCCACCAAGTTCAATGGGAATGTTGCAGTATTGCCTCCGTCAAGTTCTCAGTCTACTCAAGAGGTTTACATAGATAAAGCACCTTAGTTTATCATTATCATTGAAGTAAAGTACTTTATATATATAAAAAAAGGTTGAAATAAAGCCTTTCTTCTGGATTGAATTATTTATGACTCTCATGCATAGTATATATTTCCATGAATAACTTAATATAAAACGATTATTCTTCCATGAATATATTTCTATTCTCCTTTGCTTGTTTTGTCAGTTTTTACTTTCCGATTATTGAACAAGGAGTAATACTTATTTATCAAAGAATCTATTGCCTATATATATATACTTATATATATATATATATTTATTTATCAGTAAAGAAGAATTTTATTAATGAGAAAAGTAGGCATAGCCCAAGTACATGCGACATATACAAGTGCAAGACCTATGCGTGATTGTCTAAAAGATACAAGGAAGTCATGAATGTCATGCCATTAAAATCTCTTACAACTGACCAATGGAATAAAACATTAAGAGAAAACATTCTAAGCTCGTCCATTGTCCGTTCATGATCATCAAAGCTCCTTCCATTTCTCTCCATTCACATGCACCACTATAGACAAATCAGGACCATCTTCCACATGTCTGGAATTTGAGAATTACCTTGGATGTCTCTCCAATTTGCTAGTAAATCGACCACCCCTCGAGACATCACCCAAAGCAATCCCACTTTAGCATAGACCTATATAATTTCTTAAATATCCTCTTTGTATTCTATTGAACCACTTCATCATTTCATTTTATTTTATTGATCTATCCTAGACCTTCGCATGCTAAAAAGGCCTTTCATTGTATGCCATTTATTACTATAATAAACCCACTCAGTTTTTTGACATTGAGATTAAAAAAAAAAAAAGGTTTGGAAAGGTTTCTCACCATTATAATTACTAATTCAATAGACAGGGAAAAAAGGAATTTTCATCTTAAAGTGGTTATTGGTTTCCCATTAATTGTCTCATTGGCTTTTCCATCATTGAACTCCTCTATTGTTTTATTATGGCTTTTCCAATAAAGAACACAAGACTATTCATCTTATTGTAGTTATTGACTCTTTGTTATTTACCCCTTTGGTGTCCTCACCTCTTAACTATTCTACTTTGCATTTGTATTCTAGCCAGTTGATTCTTATGTTTGTTGACATATAAAAATTGCCCTTCCTCAAGATTATAAGTATATTCTAGCATATTAGACTCTTTTTGATAGAAATTTTAGACAACTAATGCACGATAGTCAGGTAATTATTCCCACGCATTGCGCAGGCCATCGTCTAGTTAGGCATAACATACTCAAATCACAGGTGCATAGCACCAGTATCATAGTATTGGTGATATACTAGGTGGTGCAAATCTGCTGCACTTTACCGAGCAAATGCAGGTGTGATTGTCAAAACACATTCAGGTCATTTGTAACCTTTCCTCTTAAGAACATTATTGTGGTGCTGAAAATAATCTGGATTGCAAATTTTACGGTTGGTGAATTTGTTACTGGGATGAACAATTTTTTTCCTGCATGTTAATAGGTAAACATTTTACTCTAAGCGTGCATCCTAACATGTTTCTGTATTTATAGGGTGGCGCCTTGTCTACAGCAAGCCCAACCCTACTGGTGACTCAAGCTGCAGGTCTCATGCAAAGTTCAATGGCTATGACTCAGCAGCCAGTCCCCATCTTTAGGCCACCTGCTGGGGTTCATATATCCCATTATCCTCCAAACTACTTTCCATATACACATTATTTTCCCCCCTTCTATACTCCACCACCTGCCATCCACCAGTATCTGGGCAACAGTGCATTTCCTCAGCAGCCTCAAGCTGGTGGTGTATATCCAGCTCCATCAGCTGCAGCTGCCACTGGGGTCAAATATTCACTTCCACAATACAAACCAGGAACTAACACAGGAAATCCATCACATTTTGGAATGCCAAGTGGCTATGGTCCATACAGCTCCTCCCCTGCTGGTTATAACCCTAGTTCTACCGCAACCGCAGGAAATGCAACCAGGAACGAGGATCTTAGTGCAACCCAATTCAAGGAAAGTGGTGTATACATTAGTGGGCAGCAGGTTTGCTTTTATTTCCTGTTTCTGTCTTGTTCCTGTAACCATTTATCATGTTGCATTTTAAAATCGCTTAGTATCATCTTAGAAAATGTTTAAATGACAAAGCAGTATGATATTGAAAGCAATATCTGAAAGCTAGACCTCCTTGCCACACCTTTATCTATCAAACTTGAATTGCAAAAATTAACTGCAACATGTTTCCAAAATCTGTGGTGATGCTGAAGCGAGTAGTTGGTAGCAGCATTTGAGGTTGGGACATTGCAATGTAGTAGTAAGGTCTGTCTATTTTATCTAGTTGTTCAGTTCCTCTTCTCTATGTATATGTAGCTATTGGTGGTGGTCAAGTTTCTAGGAATTACTAATCATCCAAACTGTTGGTGGTGGGGAAACAATTGCTATTTATGTATAGTAAAGGTAAAACAGTTGTACAGAAATTGTTTTGATAAGTAATGTTTGCTGGAGGTGGTTGCCATTATCTTCTCTCTCTCTCTCTCTCGTTTTCCTTGGGGGTGGGTGGAGGTGTTCATGGTAAATTAATGGTAAAAAATTGTAAATGAAAGTCTCCATTCTCATTCCCGTTGGAACAAAAATATTGCATGGATCGATATGGAAATATTCGGTACCTCAATCCATGATTTGTGTAAATATTTATAGATATAAGCAGTAGGATGATGCAATGGGCGGGGCCTGAACAAAAATGCTGGAGGGTCAAAACACTATTCGGGTCCCCTTCCTCAAGTACGAGCATGAACAACCCTTAGACACCACCGGCGGCTGTTTAGGTTACCACTTTGTTGTCACATAATAGGTCGGCGGTCACTAGCAACCCTTTGGCTTGTAAGCTAGTGTAGATTCCCAGCCTTGTTTAGTGTGAATAGTGGCTGAGCGGATGTGGAAACCTCTAGGGTTGTGTGAAATGAGGTTTGTGCACTGCTGAGGATGATGACTTGGTGATTTTGGATGATGGGTCATTTGAAGAGCATGATTTACAGTTGGTGTGCAAGGAGACAAGCATGGGTGCTTCCAGAAATGGTCTAGAAGACTCGGGGGATGAGCCTAGTCCTATCTGTTCATTGCCTCTGGCTCACTCTTGGGTTGGTTTACATTCGGATTGGTTTCTGTAGAAGGTGGATAAAATTCATGATTGCATAGGGATTTCTTGTTAGGGCTTTGAAGATCAAGTTAAAGCTCTTCTTATTGCTATCAAGGTGGGACAACCGCTTTTGGCTAGATCATTCTCGAAAAGAGAAAGAGAGCTTAGGAGATTGGCATGCTCTATCAATTATGATGCAAGGGAAGGTAGTGCAAGTAGAGGAAGGCACAAAGACAGTATGAATATAAGTGATTTATGAAGCCAAAGATCATTTTATGGAATGTTCAGGGGCTGAATGACCTGTGTAAACATCTTCATGTGAGAAATTTGATTCGGGGATTTATTAGAATGGTTGAGTAGTGTCTATGTTGTTTAAGGGTGGTTTGATGTCGAGCTCTAGGTGTTGAAAGTAGAATCGAAGACTTTTGTTTTTTCGAATGAGGGGGGTAATTTTATTTGCATTACTAAGAGAAGCAAAAGGGTGGTCAAGTTTGTTTCTCTTAGTGTGTCGACAATGTCATGGGTGGTTAAGGCGATGGAGGATTGCTTGGCTCACTCTTGCCATGCTGGTTTTGTCAGAAAATTGCGGGATGGTCATGGTGTCCTTATTATCCAACGTCATGCTAATTCGAGGGGGCACTTTCTGCTTGTGGACGATTATGGGAATGGGAATAAGAGGGGTTCTTTGATAATTCTTGAAGGTTTGAAGGGTAGAGGTTGGGAAGATTTTGTGTTCAATGCTCATATAGTGGCTGGCTCTAAAGTCTTTATTCCGGAAGATGAAAATGGAGCTCAAACTGTTTAGGCCTTACAAGCTCAGGTTAGGAATGAGGAGGGTTCTGATGGTTCATTGCCATCGGTGAGGGCTCCCCTCTCAAAGGGTGCTTCATATGTTTTGGTCTTGAAGAAACTGGCATGTATTCAGGCAGGAAATAGATCACATAGTTGGGAGGATGTTAGTTAGAGGAAAGGGAAGGTTATTGGTAGTGATGTCCAAAATGGTAGGCAGTCTTCATCGCATGTAGACAAGTGGCATCACAAGGAGGAATGTGGGGTGGGTGGTTCGCATTATGTGGTTATTTCAATGGTGGGAGAAGTTGAAGGGTTGTTGTGGGCTGCCAAAGCAGAGTTATTGGGAGTTATGGAGAAGATTACAAGTTTAATGACCAAAATAGACACGGGCTTGAATGTGGTCATGGGCTTGAGCAGTGGGATGAATGCCCCACTTCATTTAAACCCACCCTCACCTATCAACAATGGGCTCAAGTTGGCAAATGGACATGGCAATGGGCTGGGCTCAACCAAAAAGGTTGGAGGACCAATCTCGAGGCCCATTTTCAAAACGTGGTGGGTCAAACATCTTATCGGGTCTTCTTGGGCTCCAGCACGATTATCTCTCAAATATTGCCGACGGTCGTTCAGGGCATCCCTGTTGGGGACCTTGGTCAAGCCTCCAAACACTAAGGGTCCGATCCTCTCCGTGTTGCTTCTCAAGTGACCGATAGGACTCCTTTGCTTAGTGTAGATCATGTGTAGCCCAAAGGGAGCTTGGGTGAGATGAGGTTAGGGTTCAATTGTGGGAAGTATGGATAGTGTTTGGGCTAGGTGATCACGGGTTGGGTGATGATGGTGCACGGCTAAGTGACCCTTGGTATGCTAGGCGCCACTTGTGTGCTAGGGTTGGATGATGGGCAATCTTGGCTAGGGTTTAGAGCTGAGTGATTGAGGCTAGATTTGATGAAGGGTTCAGCCAAGGCTAGTGGGGGTATACGGCTTGGGCAAAGGTGGCTTGTGGAGATCCTAAAAGTTAGGAATTGTGAAATTCCTAAAATGTAGGAATTGAGATCTAGATGGACTAGGGTTGGCCAAAAATGAGTGAGATGGATAAGGGGCTGAATTGTTTTGGAGGGAAATGGAATTTGAGTGAGTCAATCAAGGGATGATGACCAATCAAATTATGGAAGGAAAATGGAAATGAGAAAATATAGGATCTACGGTTTTGGCCAAGCCAAGGAGGCTATGGCCGAATTCTTCAAGGTGAGATCTAGGGTTTTTGTGGTTGTTTGGTTATGGGAATTGACAGGTGGCGTATAGGGCTTGATGTGAGGCTAGGGTTTTGTGGTTTGAGGCAATTGAAGGTGGTGTGAAAGGCAAAGGATAGGGCTGGCCGAAATATGTGTTTGGGAGATGGGATTCGTCAAGAAACTTTAAGGAAATCTCATGAACATGTGAGAAAACACATGAACACGAGATCTTGCAAACCACAAGACAAATCGAAATCCCAATGAAGGATTTGGCCTCTCCACTCCAAATCAATCAACAAAAAGATAAGATGAAGAACAGTTGAACCAAACAATTTTTGATTCACGAATTGCACAAAGAATTGAAAGGAAACCTCAAATATATTAAAGGATAAATTGAATCACACCTATTCACGAATTGCACAAAGAATTGAAAGGAAACCTCATATATATTAAAGGATAAATTGAATCACACCTATTTACGAATTGCACCCCAAAAGAGCCCAAGTGCAAGATGCACCGAAAATGACAATCTCCAAGCCCTATGGCCGGCCACTCAATGTTCAAAATGCCAAAAGATCCTAATGAAATGTCTAAGGGTCCTATTTATAGAGTTTACAAAGTGGAAACCCCCAAAAGATCCCTAGGCAAATTAAAATAAATAAATAAAGCAAATGAAATAATGAATAACAAGTCTTTAAATAAAATAAATAAAAATAATAAAATGGATAAATTAGCCATGGTGGCTGTGGCATTCAAGGCCCATGGTGGGCTATGGTGGTGCATGGCTCACAGCTAGACTAGTCATGGTTCGGTCCGCGGCTTGCTGCATGGCATGGCATGGTGCCATGCGTTGATCAGGTGGTGGGCACGACATGACGCTGTGCATGGCCTGCTGATGGTGGGCATGGCATGGTGCCAAGCTTAGGCCTGATGGTGGGCATAGGGTGATGCCGTGCTGCTACTGTGGTGCCCAGTCAAGTGGCTTGGGCGGTGGTTCTGCATGGCTCGGGCTGGTGGCCTGGGCGATGAGCATGCATGACCCAAAACTGACGGTTTGAGCTATGGGGTTGCAAGGCACGGGCTGGAGCCTTGCGCTGGTTGGCATGCCTGGTGGACATGCCAATAGCCTCACTTGCAAGGCACGGGTTGGAGCCGTGCGCTGGATGGCGTGCATGCGAGGGCACGCCACCATGCCTTGCCTGCAAGGCATGGGCTAGCGCCGTGCGTTGGATGGCGTGCCTGTGAGGGCACGCCACTAGCCTCACTAAGTGGTGCTGGGGCATGCATGCATGCGCATAGGTGCACGAGCAAGCCTGCACACATGGCTTGCGCGCGGCCAGTAGCCTCCATGGTTGCCGGCTGCGTGTCACGGTCTGCGCCAAGGCATGCAAGCAGGTTAGCCATGTGACTGTCCTGACCCTCCATGAGTCGTGTCGAGATGTGGTCCCGGGCAATTCTTTTGGGGGTTGTGACAATCCCTCCAACATCACAGAACAGGTCGTTGGCAAACGACGACCTTCCTATTCCTAAGTTAGCGCTGATCTCTGTCTCGAACATGGAAATCAGTGGTGGAGGGGCCGTGGATACCTCTGTGGCCGTGCGAAATGAGGTTTCTCTCGGTCCTCAAGGTGTTTTTAGCATTCCTTTCCATATCGATGCTTCCCAACTGCCCATTTTAGTTTCTGATGAAGCCGTATTTGACGGTTGTGTGAGGATGTCTCCTCAGTTGATTGTTGAGGAGGAATTGTCTAGGGTTTTGTGCACCACAAAGGATAAGGTTT
Organism: Carya cathayensis; assembly: GCA_011037825.1. Classification (NCBI taxonomy): domain Eukaryota; kingdom Viridiplantae; phylum Streptophyta; class Magnoliopsida; order Fagales; family Juglandaceae; genus Carya; species Carya cathayensis. The sequence continues at coordinate 843,312 of QGSO01000410.1, forward strand.
TGGGCAATTTGGATGAGGGGTCTGTTGAAGAGCTTGATTTATAGTTGATATGCAGGGGCTCTGGGGTGGAGGCTTCTTATAATGGATTGGAAGATATGGGGGATGAGTTTAGTCCCATTTGCTCTATGCCTCCAGCGTGTTCTTGGGCAGACGCTCATTCTGATTGGGTGTTACAGAAGGTGGATGAAATCCGCGATTGCATAGGGATTTCATGAGAGGGCTTCGAAGAGCAATTTAAAGCTCTTCTTATCGCCATCAAGGCGGGACGACCTTTCTTGGCTAGATCCTACTCAAAAAAAGTAAGAGAGGTCAAGAGATTGGTTTGCTCTATCAATTATGATCCAAGGGAAGGTAGTGCTAGTAGAGGTAGGCACAAAGACAGGGTGAACAGCAGTGCTTTATGAAGCCGAAGATTCTCTCTTGGAATGTACCAGGATTGAATGACCTGTGCAAGCGTATTCAGGTAAGAAATCTGATTCGGGAATGGAAAGTAGATGTCATTTGTTTGCAAGAAACCAAACTGAAATCCGTTGACAGAAATATTATAAGAAGTTTGTGGGGTTATTCTTATGTGGGATGGACTTCTTTAGCTTCTCAGGGGGCTTCGAGGGGTTTTATTTTGATGTGGGATAAGAGAGTTGTAAATCTGGTGGATGAATTGGTTGGGGAATGTCTGGTGGCTTGTTTTTTTATGAATATTAATGATGGCTTTGCGTAGAGCTTTGCTAGTGTATATGGGCCTAATGTCGATGGTAAAAGAAGATGTCTTTGGGATGAGATTGTTGGCTTGTGCAGTTGGTGGGAGGGTGCGTGGTGTATTGGTGGTGATTTTAAAACCACCTGGCATCCAAGTGAAAGGTCGGGGGATTCTTGTATGGGTTCAGCCATGGTTGATTTTTCTGATTTAATCTTTGATCTGGATTTGGTCGATTTACCTTTGGCAGGGGGCGATTTCACTTGATCGAACGGGAGGGCATGGTCCAGGTTGGACAGATTTCTTGTTTCCTCTCTTGGGAGGCACATGTCCCTAACTTATGTAAAAAATGTCTCCCTAGATTAAGTTCCGATCATTTTTCCATTCTCTTGGACTGTGAGGGTATTCATGAGGGACGGAGATATTTTAAGTTTGAGAACATGTGGTTACTAGCTGATGGTTTTGTAGAAAAGATAAAGAGGGTGGTGGTCCTCTTATCAGTTGTTGAGTACACCTAGTTTTGTGTTAGCAGGTAAACTCAAAGCTTTGAAAAAAGATTTGGGGAAATGGATAGTGGAAGTCTTTGGGAATGTAGGGGATCAAAAAGTCTCTTTTAGAGGAGCTAATTTGCTTTGATGAAAAAGAGGCTATCGGTGGTTCTATTGGTTGATGAGAAGGAAAGGAAACTTGGCACTGCTACTGCACTGGAAAAAATTACTCTCATGGAGGAGATTTCTTGGTGATGAAAGTCTCAAGCCCTTTGGTTGAAGGAAGGGAACAAGTGCACCAAATTCTTTCATAAGAGTTGACAATTCTCATTGAAGGAATAATGCCATAGAGGTGCTCCCCTTGGAAGGTAATGTCATTACAAAACAGTCTGAAATCCAGGACCACATTGTTCATTTTTATGAAAAGCTCCAAACAGAGAGAGCCTTATTCCTAGCGTCCTAAGGTTTATGGGTTGGAGTTTGATTCGATGGACCAGCCTAGTGCACTTTGTTTGGAGAGAATGTTTGAAGAGGAGGAGGTGCTCAATGTGATAAAAGGAATGGACAAAGATAAAGCCCTGAGTACAGATGATTTCTCCATGGAATTTTTGCAGGTATGTTTGGACATTGTTAAGGATGACATCATGAAGGTTTTTCTTGAATTTCACTCATTTATGAAATTCAAGAAAAGTCTTAATGCTACGTTCATTGCACTTATTCCAAAAAAAGTTGGGTCCATGGAGGTGAAGGATTTTTGTCGTATTAGCCTTATTAGTAGTGTTTATAAAATCATCTCGAAGGTGCTTGCTAACCATTTGAGTGTGGTTATGGGGAAGGTCATTACAATATTTCAAAATGCCTTTGTTAAGGGAAGACAAATTCTTGATTCCGTTCTTAATTGCTAATGAGTGCTTGGAGAGTAGAATCAGAGGTGGCGTTCCCAGCGTCCTTTGTAAATTGGATATGGAGAAGGCTTTTGACCACGTCAATTGGGATTTCTTGGTTTATACCCTAGGTGGGTATGGTTTTGGGGAGAGGTGGTGTAATTGGATGAAGCATTGCATATCTATAGTTAGATTTTCAGTTTTGGTCAATGGTACACCAGCTGGTCTTTTTAACAGCTCCCGGGGATTGAGACAATGGGATACACTGTCCCCTTCTCTTTTGTTTTAGTTATGGATGTGTTGAGCAGAATGTTGAAGGCGGCTGCGGATAGGGGATTCATATCGGGCTTTTCGGTGGGCAGCCCTTCGTATGGCAGCGTTAATATTTCTCATCTACTTTTTGTGAATGACACTTTGATTCTTTGTGAGCCAAATTCTGATCAGATCCATTCTTTATGGGCTCTCCTGTTATGCTTTGAAGTTGTATCCGGCTTAAAGGTGAATTTATCAAAGTCTGAAATGATCCCTGTTGGTTTGGTTAATAATTTAGGACATTTGGGTGATATTTTGGGCTGCAAAGTTTCCAGTTTGCCTTTGAAGTATCTTGGCCTCCCTTTGGGGGCACCTTACAAATCCTAGGCTATTTGGGACGGGATTATAGAAAAGATTGAGTGTCGATTGGCTGGTTGGAAAAGGATTTATTTGTCCAAAGGTGGTAGAATCACTTTAATCAAGAGCACCTTATCTAATATCCCAACCTATTTTCTATCTCTTTTTCCTTTGCCTACAAGAGTGGCTAATAGAATGGAAAGGATATTTCCTGCTTTCTTGTGGGGCGGTATGGAGAATGAGAAGAAATTCCATTTGCTTAAGTGAGATAAGATTTGCACTCCTCTTTCATTGGGTGGTTTGGGGATTTGAAAGCTGAAAACTTTCAATAAGGCACTTTTAGGGAAATGATTGTGGAGGTATCATCAAGAAGGGGATCCTCTTTGGAGGCTTGTTGTTGAAGCCAAGTACGGAAGTACTTGGGGGTGGTTGGTGTTCCAATGAAGTAAGAGGGGCATATGGTGTGGGAGTTCGGAAATTTATTTGTAATGGATGGGAGGAGTTCTTCAGAAATTTCATATTTGAGGTGGCTAGAGGAAACTGGATCAGTTTTTGGCATGACTTGTGGTGTGGGGATGAGGCCTTGAAGAATGTTTTCCCCTCTCTCTTCAGAATTGATTCAAATAAAGGTGTCTTCATGTCTAATCACATGGATAATTCTGCTGAATTTATTCAGTGGTCAGTAAGCTTTATTAGAGATGGCCAAGATTGGGAAGTGGGGGGACATTACTGATTTTTACAGCTTGCTTTATGCTTTAAACATAAACACTGGAGGGGAGGATAGATTACTTTGGAATCAGTTTGGTAATAAGAAATTCTTGGTCAGATCTTTATACAAGGTCTTGGCGTCACATTTCTCCACTGACTTTTTTCCTTAGAAAATTTTTTGGAGATGCAAAGTGCCTTTTAAGGTGGCTTTGTTTGGGTGGTTGGCTTCTCTCAAAAAAATTCTTACCATTGATAAGTTAAGAAAGCGTGGTATCGTCGCAATGGATTGATGCTTTATGTGAAAAAGATGTGGTGAATGGGCGGATCATCTTCTTCTTCATTGTGATGTGTTGAAGGATTTGTGGGACGAGGTTTTTGCTAAGGCTGCTTGGATGATGTCCAAGAGGGTGGTGAGCATCTTTGCGTGTTGGGGAGGGATTATAGGAAATTGTCAAATAGCAACCGTTGGAAGATGGTTCCTCTGTCCTATGTGGTGTATTTGGAATGGAAGGAATGAGTTCTGTTTTGAGAATAGAGAACGATCGGTGGAAGGGATTAGAGCTTTCTTTTTTCATACTTTGCTGCTTTGGGCTTTGGTTATTATATTGGATGGGAATAGTCTTAGTGACTTTTGTAATGTTTTTCAGGGTTAGCTTGTAATTAGGTGTCTCTCTATGTACACTTCCTGTGTATTTGAGCTATGCCTAATTATGTTTATTAATAAATTTCTTATTTATAAAAAAAAAAATGATTCGGGAATGGAAAGTAGATGTTATTTCTTTGCAAGAAATCAAATTGAAGTTCATTGACATAAATATTATAAGAAGTTTGTGGGGCTGTTCTTATGTGGGATGGGTCGCTCTCGCTTCTCAAGGGGCTTCGGGAGGTAATATTTTGATGTGGGATAAGAGGGTAGTAAATATGGTGGAAGAGTATGTTGGTGAACTTTTAGTGGCTTGTTCTTTTAAGAATATGGATGATGGTTTCGGGTGGGGATTTTCTGGCGTGTATGGGTCCAAAGTTGATAGCGATAGAAGTTTTCTTTGGGATGAAATTGCTGGTTTGTGTAGTTGGTGGGAGGGCCTGTAGTGTATTGGCAGTGATTTTAACATCTGAGGTTTCCGAGTGAAAGGTGGGGGGATTCTCGTATTGGTCCGGCCGTGGTCAATTTATCTAGTCTTATTTTTTATATGGGTTTGGTTGATTACCTTTGGCATGGGGAGATTTTACTTGGTCGAATGGGCGGGTATGGTCTAGGTTGGACAGATTTCTTGTCTCTCATTCTTGGAAGGTTCACTTTCCTGGCTTACGGCAAAAACACCTTCCAAGATTAAGTTCTAATCATTTCCACATTCTATTGAACTGTGGGGTATTCATGAGGGGTGGAGATATGTTAAATTTGAGAATATGTGGCTAAAAGCTGATGGGTTTGTGGAAAAGGTGAGATCGTGGTGGTCTTCATTTTAGTTGTTGGTTATTAATTTTGTTTTATTCATAAAAAAAAAAGTTGTTGGTCTCCTAGCTTTGTTTTAGCTGGAAGACCCAAAGCTTTGAAAAATGATTTCAAAAAATGGAATGAGGAAGTTCTTGGGAACGCTGTTGATCAAAGGAAGTTTCTTTTTTAGGAGCTCCATGATTTTGACGAAAAGGAGTCTGCAGGGGTTCTCTTGGTTGATGTGAAGGAAAGGAAACTTGGTGTTGCAACTTAGCTAGAAAAAATACACTTATGGAGGAGATTTCTTGGCGAAAAAAATCTCAGGCTCTTTGGTTGAAGGAAGAGCACAAGTACACCACATTTTTTCATAGAGTTGCCAATTCTTATCGAAGAAATAATGCCTTTGAGGTGCTCCACTAGGAAGGTATTGTTCTTACAGATTGTTCAGATATTAAGGATCACATTGTTCATTTTTATGAAAAACTTCTTACGAAACAGTATTCTTGTAGACCCAAGGTTGATGGGCTGGTTTTTTATTTGATTGATCAGTATAGTGTGGTTTGGTTGGAGATAATGTTTGAAGAGGAAGAGGTGCTCAAAGATAAAGCCATGGGACTAGATGGCTTTTCCATGCCTTTCTTTTAGGCTTGTTGGGACATTGTTAGGGAGGACGTTATGAAGGTTTTTCTTGAATTTCACTCATTTGAAATTTTAGAAAAGTCTTAATGCTATGTTCATTGTGCTTATTCCAACAAAGGGTGGGTCTGTGGAGGCAAAGGATTTTCATCCCATTAGTCTCGTTAGTGGAGTGTACAAGATCATCTCAAAGGTTCTTGCTAATCGAGTGAGCGATGTTATGGGGAAGATCATTACAAAGTCACAAAATGCTTTTGTCCAGGGAAGGCAAATTCTTGACTCTAACCTATTGCTAATAAATGTTTAAAGAGTAGAATTCATAGTTGGAGCGCCAACATCCTTTGTAAACTTGACATGGAGAAGGCTTTTGATTATGTTAACTATGATTTTTGGTGCACATTCTTGGTAGGTATGGTTATGGGGAGAGGTGGTGTAAGTGAATGAAGCATGGCATCTCTACCGTTAGATGTTTGATTTTGGTTAATGGCACCCCTGCGGGTTTTTTTAATAGCTCTCAGGGATTGAATCCATGGTTTTGAATTTCGTACCGCCGGCCAGTACAGCTGAATATGCTGTACCAGCCGGGTAGCTAGTACAAAGAAGACCCAGCTAGTACAAAGAAGACCCTTGTTTCGTACCGGTCCGAATTTTGGCTCGTACCGGCCAATATTTCGGCCTTTACTTTTTTTTTTTTTTCTTCAAATTGCAAGCTCATTTTTTGAACCCCGATTTAGACCAGACTATTTATAATTTATATATATGTATTTATATATAATTTATTCATATATAGACTATTATTTTGGAATATAATTTATATATAATTTATTCATATATCGATTATTTCGAAACAGTATCCGAAACGAAATATTTCATTCCAGTGCCTTGACCTTTACAGGCTCCGGTACGGTATTCGAAATTTTGATTGAGACTAGGGGACTCTTTATCTCCTTTCCTTTTTGTTTTAGTAATAGATGTTTTGAGCAGAATGTTGAAGGTGGCATTGGATAGAGGTTTTATCTGGGGTTTTTCAGTGGGTAGCTCTTTGCATGGTAGTATTAAAGTTGCTTATCTACTCTTCGCTGATGACGCTTGGATCCTTTGTGAGCCATACCCCTTACCTGGATTCAAGTTTTTTTCCATAAATTTATCATGTCTTGTATTCTGGAATTAAAATTAAAAAATATATATAGTTTAGATGGAGACGTGGGGATGGCTGTGGCAGTTGCTGTGGTACTGTTGTATGTTTTTTATTTATGGCAGTTTAGGTCAAACATGTATGATCCTTGCGACATCCTTAATATGATGTAAAAATAAATGTATAGCATCCATTCGCATTTATGAAAATTGTAGCAAGAATGTAGTGCCTGATCATTCCTGTCTTGTGTGGTGATCTGTTGGTTTAACTGTGCGCTGGTTATGCATGAAGAAGATCAATAAGCTTTTTTTGGGGTAGAATCAAACTTGCTGTTTTCTTGTTTCCTTTTCTTTTATTACATCTACTCAAGGATTTTCATTTTCTGCAGGGCGAAGGTTCTTCTGTATGGGTTGCTGCACCTGGGCGAGACATATGCAGCATGCCAACCAGTTCAATTTATAACCTTCCACCTCAGGGACAGCATATGACTTTTACCCCGACCCAGGCTGGCCATGGCACCTTTCCTGGCGTCTATCACCCTGCGCAAGCAGTAACGGCAGCAGTGGTTCACCCACTTCTGCAACAGTCTCAGTCAATGGCTGAAGCTGTTGATATGGTGGGACCAGGTGGCAGTGTTTATCAGCAGCCTCAGCAAACACAGATCAATTGGTCAAGTAACTACTGAAACAGTGATCAGAGTTTTAATTTTTTCTCTCTTTATAAACAGCAGAACAAGAAATTCAAGTCCAATCTCTGGATTTTTTGTGGGAACTCCAGCAAGTTTGGATGGAGGGACACATAAAGACTATACAACGCTGACTGGATCTTAGTGTAAATCCACTGAAGGGGACTGAAAAATTATGGCAGTAGTATCTTCTGATTGCTTGGGTTGAGACAAAAGGTGCTGTCCACCTGTAACCGATATTGACCACTTTTAAGTTAGTGAAGGTAGGTATGTGCAGGTATTCTCTTTCTAGCTGATGCTAGATATTTCACCATTTTCCCCTTTTAATAGTACCAACTTTTCGTCTTTTGTTTTAAATTCTGAAGTTCAACTCTAGAGTTTATTGTTGATTGGTGAGAATCTCTTTCATTCTTCTTCTTTTTCCTTTTTGATGTCTGAGGTGTTAAAAGGTTCTTGGAAGGTAAGATATAGGTCGTTGGAGAGACGTTCGTTCCTTTCTTTCATCTTTCTGTTGTCTTACCTGTAAAGTGAATTTTGATAGTAAGCAAAGGATTTATGTTAACTATTATGTTTTTTTTTTCCTCTCTTTTTAAATCGAAGGCTAACATGTCAATTATTTTGCTTATCTCATCTGTCATTGATGCTTGCTTAGGATTTTGGGGGAAAGTTTCAGGAATTTCTTATTCCCATACATAATAGAAAAGCCCAAGATTTGGTATTTCACACTAGGCCTCTGAGAATGTAGACGCGGCCCATTGGTATTTAATTTAATTAATTAATTGTATGAAATGTCTTCTAATAACGCGTGTCATAATTGTAGTGTACCCTGAAAACATGCTAAGCGTCTGCCAGGAAAAAGCATATGCGAATTGGTGTGCGTAGTTATGGAAATGTTCTGCAAATTATGTTTACTTAAATGGATGAAATTCCATCCCCTTACATATGAAGTATTACTGTTCCATGTCTGGATTTTAGAGTATGACAATGCGCTAAAACTCATAGGCGCCGAGCATGAAGGAATGTATGTATAGATTGTTTGATTGACTACGGTTTATTTAGAATCAATGCATGCCAAATCGTGAGAACCCCATGAAGGAATGACTTGTACTGTGTTTATGCTTGGGGGCATAATGCATTCAAGTGACTGCCACCCTTAAGGTATAACTTTCTGCTTGCATTGAGCCTTTTTAACTTAAGTTCTTGGCTTAACTTATTCAAGTTCATATCTTGGGTGCAAAATATATTTTTGGGTCTATGTTCTATCGGTAAAAAATCAATAATTTACCTTATTAGTGTGATGTAATTATGTTGCACGGATTCCAAATTTAGTCAGGTAAAATACTAGTTGCATTTACATGATTTCTAGATTTCCTCGTCACTAGAAAGAAATGTGAAAACATATAATAGCACCAACTACGTGACGTAAGGACCAACCAATGACAGAGAGATTACAAAATAAAGAACAATGCTATGCTTCATCTGAATTTTTATCACCTTTAGTTACGCTTAGTCACCGTCTGATGTGGTACATTTAAAATAGCTTAAAAAGTAATCCACTAAAATAAAGCAAAAACTATTGACATGTTATCTTAGTGTGATTGAGGTTGACAAAATTTAGGATGAAAAATAATATCTGTGCAAAAGAAAATACATAGCTTTGTATTGCTCACTTTGTATCAGAGCTGCTAGATAAGAGTAAGAATTGACACACGAGTAATATTACATACAGTCGTAGAATGCGTAAACGTCGCATAATCACTTTGAAAAAGAGTGAGATTCACTATTAAAAAATTAATTCACTTTTATGTAAGTTTCATATTTATTAACTTTTTTCAAAATGATTATACGACACTTGTCACTCACGACTACAATTATTATTTCTCAAACTAAAAATGGTTATGTAGCCATCCATTGATAGAACATCGAAGGGGCAATCAGCCGCAATCCCACTCCCTTGTACATTGACTGTAGAGGGCATTGCTGAAGCCGGGGAAAGAGTTCGTACATGTGGATTTCTTAGAGATTCTACTCATAAGGAAAAGATAATACTTTTATGATAAGGTATAAGTAAAAGATAATACTGCTTTCTTTTCAAAGTTCCTTCCAATTTTTGCACTAATTAAATTATAGAGTAGATGCATATATGTTTGCAATCAATTATGAAAACTTTAAGAATAAATGGCAAATTGAGCTGGCATTTTTCCTCTCCTTTTTTATATTTGATTTTTAAAGAGATGTTATCAAAAAAAAAATCATAAATTGATGTGGCTTGTTATGATAAATTAGATTGTAAAGCTTTTTTCATTATAAACAATATCTAACATATCAAATGTAATAATCTATTTGTATACTTTACTTTTATGAAATCCTTTTGTAAATCCAATACTTATTGTTTAATACTCGTTCACACTTCAACCCCGATAACAAACAAGACCTTTTCTTTCTTCTTCACATTACTCCCTTAGTTCCCTAATGCGTTCAACGTTCTAATTTGATTTTCCCCTACATTCCCATTGCTCCACCAGTCTTTAATAACTGGTGTGTAAACCCTAAAGAAATGGGTCATTTTCCAATAAATCCGCTGCCACTTTTAAACAGAATTCATCGTGAAGAAGTCTTGATTTCAGTAATTTCCTCCAGCTCCAAGAACAATTTGACTTCAATGATGGGAACAACTTCCACACTCCAATGAACAATAGTCGGGAAAAAGAATCATATTGAAACTTTATGTAACACACTTGATAGTAGGTGTTTGGGTGACCAGAAAATATAAAAGAAAAATGTAAGGAAATTGGTCAGATTTGAGGTTGACCTAGCCTCTAAGAGAAAAGAGATAGAAAGAAAAATTGGAAAATATTTCATTAAGGTTCTCAATAAATCCTTTGGGCGAATGCAAATCCACTACAAATACTCACCTGCTCTTACTATCTGATGGGCCCAAGGCCGATCCTAACCAAACAGTAAAATAAAAACAACTCATGTAATCCTAATATCTATATATGGGTCATGGCCCAAATCAACACTAACGAGTAAACAAAATAAATGGCTCTCAGCCCACATGCCCAACATAACTGAGCTCATCAAACCCCAATGGCTTCGGTCCATTATTGTGCATATACAGAACTATGACAAATCCTTCCCCTTCAAAGCACATTGTCCGCAAGGTGCGGTTTGGCTTCCACTCCTCACTCGTGACTGAAAAATTACTAACTTCCAGCTCATCATCAGTGATCCAATCAAAAATTTCATAAGGCCCATATAAATAGCGTTGAAGGAAACAATACATTGGGAGGGCATTTGGTCGAACACCTCTTTTGCAGACTCATCCTTGCCAACTTTCTCAAACCTAGTCAAAATGTTGGTGTAAGTACATTCATCACACTTAACTCCCTCCTTATCATGTTCATTCAGTATAGAGCAATCGGCAAGCGATAATTCCTCTACGACTGGAGGGCACTGACCTGTTACAGCCATATGCAGTGCTGTTTGGCCCTTCTGATCATTGATTGGTAGAACTCTTGTCTTAAATTCTGTAGCAACAGTAGAGTTGTCCCCAACTTCAACTATATGCATTCCCTTCCTCCTTACAAACGAAGTATAAAACATCTCATATCCCTCAAAATTACCTTCAATAATTTTGGGCTCCAAAGGTAAACAAAGTATAAAATACCAAGGGATGCGGTACTTGGCGAAATGAAGGACACCAGTCTCTCTGCCAGATTCCATTCCAGCTTCCATAGCTTTTGTGAGTAGCGCATTAGTTTCTAGTAGTTCATCTGGCCTTTTATGAAACATCTCCTGGGCAACATCTACCCTAGCTAATTCATTCACACCAGCAGCTAGTGAATTGCAATCTTCCATGAGTATTGCTTGAGTTCGGATAGATTCACATGTAGTACCATCCCCACTAGCAATATTCGTATCACTTGCAACCTGGTTTACAAGATCTCTGCCAACCCAATCGTATGATATAGAGACCAAATGTACCCCATTAAAAAAGGCCTCTCGAGCACCAACATCTGTGCCATAGTAAATCGTATGATAACCACAGTTAGTTGAAGTGCCACAAATTGCAAAGGTTGTTGCTTCATAAATCTATACTCGTTTGGCAAAAATTGGGTGGCGACAATGATGCCATGGCTAATAGCCACCACAGTTGCCAGCCCACCCCTTCCTTTATCAAAAGGCTCTAAAACACCCATCAGCGGCCATACCTTAAGCAAAAGATGAGCAAAAAACTTCTTAGGCAACTCCCTGAAAATCCCATCAACCAAATCAAACCTGTTAGAGTTCATGCAACCTCCCAAAAGTACATTGAGTGATAAAACCGTGCGCTTACAGTTCCTATTCGGCATTTCGTCAATCACTTTCTGGGCATTCTCGAACATGCCTAATTTTCTGAGCATTTCGTCAAGTTGGACCGAGAAGCCTGCTATGGAGATATCCATGTATTTCTTCTGATCTTCAAGAATCTCTTCGATCCAGTTGAAGCATTTCATCGAAGTAAGGCAGTGGATGACGGTTTCGTATATAAGCCGATTCGGGTGTGGTAGCTTTCATGCTCAGAGGACTTATTGAACTTCTCAAAGACGCGTTTGAGGCTTCGGTCGTTGTAGATATCGCCGGAAATGGACTTGACAATAGATGGGGACTTGCGTTGAAGGGTGTGGAATAGATATGGTGTGACACCGTGCGATCAGGATGGAATGGAAATGAGAGCGAGGTCATCCTTTCGTCGTCGCAAGAGAAAGGAAAGAGAGGAGCGACCAAGCCTTGTAGGCCATGAACTACCACCAGACATTTGTTGAAAAGATCAGGTTGAGTGACCTCCCTTTTGGTGCCCACGATCAACTCGTGGCTCAACCCAATGGCGTACTTCACCTTATGGTAGCTCACGAAGTCAGGCTACGTTACAGCAACGCATTGGACGATGCAAGAAAATAACGCTTGGTAATAACATGAGTATGACTTTTATTTTTCTTTATTTATTTATTTATTTTTTGTGGTGAAGGTGAGGAGCCGAGAAATTGAAAATTGACGCCACCGAGATCAAATTTCCATTTGATGGCTAGGCCTTCTCTTCTTACGGTTAGTGAGTGTTTGTTGCTAGGGACGACAGACAGATATGAGGGAAAGGGAAAATAAACTTTTAGAGGAAAGGAAGGAAACAATAGATGGAGAGGGAGTTCTGAGAATGGAGAAATCGATTCCTGATGTCTAACAGGATTTCTGCGAATATGAGAAAGAGGAATCTGAGTGGGATTGACTGCCTCTTTTTCTTCTCTCGTTGCTGTGTATTTTTCCTCTTCCTATAGAGCATAGAGTTGGTTTTCCAGATTTGAGAACTCTTCGTTCAAGTTGTTTTGAAAATTTTCAAGGTTGTTCTTGACATCTTCAAATATTTGTAAAATATCTTCAAAACGTTGCTGTGATTGTTCAACTTGCTTCATGGTGTTGAGTACGGATGAGAGGATTTCTTCCATTTCAATAGATTGATAAAGCAGTTGCCAAGGAAAGCCTGGCTCTAAATAGCACTTGTAACACACCTGATAGTATAGGTGTTTGGGTGACCAAAAAATATAGAGAAAAATGCAAGGAAATTTGTAAGATTTGAGGTTGACCTAGCCTCAAAGAGAAAAGAGAAAGAAAACAACATAGGAAAATATTTCATTAAGATTCTTGATAAGAGCTTTACTATTTATAAGCCTCATACACCACATAATTTTTTTAAATTCTTTTTAGTTTTATTTTTTTTAAATAATTGAATTTTTTTACTCATCATCTATATAGCACACATTTAGTAAGAAAAAAAAAATTATAAAAATAACAAAAATAATGGTGTGTGGCTTATAAATAAAATTTTTATTCTCGATAAATCCCCAAGGTGAATGCAACCCCACTACAAATACTCACTTGTTCTTACTATCTAATGAGCCCAAAATCCTAACCAAACAGTAAAATAAAAACAACTCATAGAATCCTAATATCAATAAATGGGTCATAGCCCAAATCAACACTAACGTATAAATAAAATAAATGGCTCTCAGCCCATTCGCCCAACATAATTGAGCCCATCAAATCCCAATGCCTTCGGTTTATTACTGTGCATATACAGAACTATGACACGTTCCACCCACCTAATCCCATCCATTAAAAAAGAGCACATCCATGTGGAGGCACTTTCATGGTCTTAATTAGTAATTACACCGATGTTATGACCACAAGTACCACGATGAGGCTTTAGACATAACCATAAGCAAATATTTCACCGTTCATATCATTGTTGGACTCTTTTATCTTTAACGATATGTACTTGTAAGTGTTTTGTAGGGTAACAAAAAGAAAATTATTACTTATTTTTTAAATATAAAGGTAGCGTTTTCGTCTTATCATAATAATATAATATTAATATGTGAGTAACACGTGATTGAAATTATAGAACATTTTTAGTAATTAAATTTTTTTTAAAATTAATATAAATTTGTGAATTGATGTAATATTTTAAAAATTATTTTAATTTTTATCAAATATATTTATAACGAAAGCCCTTGTTTTTTAAAAACTCAGAGCGGTTTTGGTAAAACCCTAGTTATATTTTTGTACCCACCAGAGCCTGGAGGAAAGCAGCAGTACAACTCCGACGCTCACTTTTCCAAGTAAACCTTAACCCTAGATTCCCTTTACCTAAGCCCTGAAATCGAAATCTCATCTTATAAAAAAGACCCCATTTTTCTTTTACGCGGAATCGTTGGTTTAGCTGTTTGATTAGCTCTGAGAAATTTAGACTTCGACTGGTTGCAAAGTTAGCGAGGTGGGGCATGGCTGAAGAAACCCTCGTGGCAGAACCAGCAAAGGTTCCGAGGAATAGGAGGTTAACGAAGAAGAAGGCCTCTAGGGCTAAGAAAAACCCAAAGAAACCAATGTTAGAGGGCATTGGTCCGAACATCATCAAGGTTAAGAAGATTGACGGGAAAATGAAGAAACTGTTCCGCAAGCGAGCGCGAGAGTATAATTCGGATGAGGATAATGACAACGACTCTATGGCGGTCATTGGAGATGACGAATCTTCCGAGCTAGAAGAAGTGGCTATGGATAATGGAGCTTCCGATGATGAAGAAAATGATGAAATTCTTCCCGGAATTACGAAGTTTGTGGAAGGTTGTAGAGCATTCAGGATTGCATTCAGGAGTATTATCAAGAAGAGTGTGCCTGATGATTCACTTGTAAGCTACCTAGCTGTTTGGTTTCGTTTCAAGACTGGCATTTTTATAAAGATTGCTCTGCTTTGCAGGGTCCGGTTCTGTCGGCGCACAAGAAGCTCATTGCAGAAAAGCTTGCGGAAGAGGAGGCTGAGAGGAAGATCAAGGGTGATACCAAGAAGGAAAAGCTCTTGGTAATTCAATCTAAAAAAGTCGATTATTCTGTCGAACAGATGTGTTTATGTTTGCTTGTGTCTGTTTAATTGACATCCGTCTCTCACCTGATCTGATTGGTTGCTCATCAGACTTCCGCCTTCCATTTAATATAGGTGGGAGAAAGGGGGCATGTTAAACCTGATAATTATTTGGATTCGCATGCAAAGTTCCTCGTAGGCGTTGCTACAAAAGGAGGTACTGTTTTTATGTTTTTTTGGTTTAGGATCATGTGATGAGAGCGATGGTTTTATCAGGTTGATTTTTTGACTCAATAATTCTAACTAAGCTCACATTACCGTGTGTGTTGCCGGAGTTTCAGTGGTCAAGTTGTTTAATGCTGTAAGTTCTACATGAAGCTTTTCCATTGTGTCCTTTTTTTTCTTTACTTAAATTTTGATTATTTTTCATTTCATTTTGTTGGATTGTGTCTATTGCAATCACGTTCAGTTCTGAACTTCTGTCTTTGGTAATTTATGCAGGTCACTAAAGCACAAAATGCTCAGAAAGGTCTGAATCCTTTGAGGTCTAAGGATGCAAAAGGTATGCTGATAGATGGCGCATCTAGAATTTGAGACCCCCTTATTCCTTGCTCTACTATATCTCCTAGCCCTGTTGTTTGTTGTCATCACGTCAATGTGAATATCTTTCTCTAGTTATAGCCTAAGATGCTCACCTTCCCAAAAAGAGTCTCATATGATTAAGTTTCAGAATCACATATTTCTCTCTTATATACTGCCTGTGTACTTGAGATATGCCTAATTATGAGGATCAATAACTTTTCTTACTTATCAAAGAAAATGTTTTAAAATCACATATATTCATGTCAAGTTCTTTCAGTATGTACATGGGTATTATTAGATTGCAATTTGTGGTTTTATTTCATTTTTTTAATGTTTTTCTTATGCCGATGTACGTATATTTGATCCTCTGAAATTAAGTTTTAACCTTTTGCCTGCAATTTCTAATTTCTTTTCTTTTGAGTGCCCAGAAAAGCCTTGGTGTGAACTACTAATATGACGGGTGGGCACAAACTTCCCATTACAATCAACATATCCGAAAACTTCCATAAACCTTTGCAAGTTCTGGTGTCCCTCCACAAACATCTAATTTTAACATCTAAGCTACTGCTTTGATCATTGCGACCAAGTTTGCTCCATGAACAAACATCTACAAGACTATGGAAGATTCATATGTGGTTGTTGTTCACAAGCTGCCACCCAGTCCTCGTATCTATCTTGTTCCACTCCCTATCTGGCATAACCATGCTAAAGTGCAACCCCATGTGATTTGTAACAAAAGGCAGGAGTAGCATTCTTGTCTTTATGCATTCTGCTCAAATTTTATGTTTATCAAATTGTCTTCTCTTACATACACCTTTTTCATCTACAAAAAGAAAGAAAGAAGAAAAACCTTCATTGTAGAGGTTCATATCTGACCAACAATAGTATGACCATTGCTCATAAACAACACAATTTCGGGCAACAATTTTCTTAATCATTGTTTTTGGGTGAGACTGCTCACAGGACCCATGATTTGCTTTTGCTTATTGCCAGTTTTGACTAGATGATTAAATATCAGCTTATTTAGTGTACCAATGTTTAATCCTCACCATGTCATCATCGATTTGATCCACATTTCTTCTTAATAGTTGCTTCCTAAAGTGATTCTAAGTGAATATATTTGAATATTGCCAGCACTGAGGAAGCGGAGGAAAGAAACCTTTTTCTCAGAGTTGGGCAAAGCCTCACAGCCAGCAGCCGATACCCCTGCTAAGGTAGTCTTTTTCTCTTATTGAATTTCTTGGTTTTTTTTTGGTCTTTTTGATGGTCAGTTTTAATCTTCGGATTTCTTTTTACTTTATTTTGTGCCTTTTCTTTTTCTTTCCAATAGGCCTGCTACCTGCCCGCTGGGGCAGGGCAGCCATTCACCCCACACCCTCATGGGCGTGGGGCTGAGTTTAATCCCTGCTGGCCAATCTGCCCACCGTCACAGTAGGGGTGGGGCTGGGTGCCGGTACCCTGCCCCCACACCTACTTGCCAGGAGGGGTGGGGTGGGGTGGGGGTGGATGTTGTTTGATCTGGATACGTTTCTGAATATTTTATTGTAAGATATTACTAAAGATTGTCTTATCGAGTGTGTGTACAAATGGCTTTTTTTTTTTTTTATAAGTAAACGATAGTATTAATAAGAGGCATAGCTCAAGTACATAAGGTATACAAGAGATAAAACCTATCTAGGTCGCTAAATAAGACAAAAGGAAATCATGTACATTTAGACCATTGAAATCTATAGCAATAGCCCAGTGAAATAAAGTGCTGAAAAATAACACGCGAAGCTCCTCCAGTGTGTGCTCCTTCTCTTCGAAGGTCCTTTCGTTACGCTCTTGCCATAAGCACCACATAATGCAGATAGGGACTATCTTCCAGATAGCTTTGATTTGTGGAGCACCGCCTGGCATCACCCAACTCGCCAAAAGCTCAACCATTGAAGCCGGCATCACCCAGTTTAGGCCTATGCGACTGAAAATTTCGCACCACAGGACTCTGGTTGTCTCACAGTGTAGTAAGATATGATCCACTATCTCACCGGCTTTCTTACACATACAACACCAGTTTGAAATAACTATCCATCGCTTTCGCAAGTTATCAGTAGTCAGAATTTTACTCAGGGCTGCTGTCCATGTGAAAAAAAGTGCTTTGGGAGGTGCCTTGTTCCTCCACAGTCTTCTCCATGGGAATTGAGAGTTTGGTAAAGCTGTAAGGGCCTTATAAAAAGAGCGAACTGAGAAAATACCTTTACTCGTTGGTGTCCACCATAATTTGTCAACGTGCAGTCCATTCGGCTTCTTGGAATATACTAAACGGAAGAAGGCCTCAAAATTGTTGACTTTCTAATCTTGGGCTGCTCTAGTAAAGGTCACATTCCATTGAACTTGATCTCTTGATAGAATCATGAGATCCGCCACTGCAACTTGTTGATCGCATGCCGCTCGAAAAATTGAAGGAAAAGAGTCCTTTTGTGCCACCTCCCCCATACCAAATATTCTTCCAAAATTTTAAATGCTTGCCTTCCCCCACCACCAAACTAGTATGGTTAACAAACCCCCCTCCATCCTCGTCTTATACGCCTTCAGATCCCCACACCGATTGGTCCATTCCCCTCTAGTACACCAACCTCTCCAAAACCGACCATATTTACAATCAACTATTAGTTTCCTGAGAGCTTCCGGTTCCACATTATATCTCCAAAGCCATTTCCCCAAGAGTGCTTGATTAAACATTCTCAAGTTCTATATTTCTAGCCCTCCTGAAGGAATTGGTCTACACGCCTTATCCCAACTAACTAGATGGAACTTAAATTCTTCCCCCATCCCATTCCATAAAAAATCCAGGTAGAGCTTTTCAAGCCGCGCCGCCACACATGCCAGGATCACAAATAATGATAAAAATAAGTAGGTAGGTTAGAAAGAGTGCTTTTGATAAGGGTCACCCTCCCGCCTTTTGACAAATACAATCTTTGCCACCCTGCCAATCTTCATTCTATTTTTTCAATAACTGTATCCCAGATTGCTAAGCCCCTTGAGACAGCCCCCAACGGTAAACCTAGATAAGTCATTGGGAAAGAAGCAACTTTGCACCAAGCGTGCCCGCCAACTGCTGAGTATTACTTATACTACCAACTAGCACTAACTCTGACTTATCAAAGTTCACTCTCAACCCTGACACTGCTTCGAAGCATAGAAGGAGCACCTTCAGAGTACTAAGTTGGTCCTGCTCTCACTTGCAAAATATTAAGGTATCATCTGCGAAAAGTAAGTGTGAAATCGAAATAAGGCCCCTATTTAATTCACCCACTGAAAATCCTACCATAAAATCATTATTAACTAGGGCCGTTAACATCCTGCTCAGTGCTTCCATGATGATAACAAAGAGAAATGGTGACAATGGATCTCCCTGTCTTAACCCCTGAGAACTATTAAAGAAACCTTCTAAGTTGCCATTGATCAGAATTGAAAATTTGGCCGTTGAGATACACCATCTGATCCACATACACAATTTCTCCCCAAAACCACATCTCTTCAATAGATAGAGGAGGAATTCCCAGTTTACATGGTCGTATGCTTTTTCCATATCTAGCTTGCAAATAATCCCTGCACATCCAGACTTTAATCTACTATCTAGGCATTCATTGACTATTAAGACAGAATCTAGAATTTGACAACCCCTTACAAAAACGTTTTGTGGTCTTGAAATTATCTTATCCAAGGTCGCCCCTAACCTGTTTGCAAGCTCATTTGGAATGATTTTGTAAACCCCATTTATTAGGCTAATAGGCCTAAAATCTTTCACCTCCGATGCCCCGGTCTTCTTTGTGATTAAAGCAATAAAAGTAGCATTCAGACTTTTCTGGAATTTTCCGCCCACAAATAATTCCTAGAACACATTCATAATGTCCTCTTTCACAACCTCCCAACATGTTTGAAAGAACCCTATCGAGAAACCATCTGGTCCAGGTGCTATATCTTTTGCCATTCTTCTGATTACTTCATGTACCTCAGTTTCCTCAGAAGTTCTTTCCAACCATGACGCAGTTTGTGGCTCAATAGAATCAAAGCTGAGTCCATCCAAATTTGGCCTTCATCTCTCTTTTTCTGTAAAAAGTTGTTCATAGAAACTTACCACATGTTCCCGGATCACAGGAGCCTCCGTACATTCTCTATCATTAATCTGCAACATCTCAATTGTGTTGTTTCTCCTATGAGAGTTGGCCACTCTATGAAAAAATTTTGTGCTTCTGTCCCCTTCTTTCAGCCACAATGCTCTTGACTTCTGACGCCAATAAATTTCTTCCAAAGATAATACTTTTTCTATTTCTGAGCTCAGCTTTGCCTTGCGTGAAATTTCCTCTGGGGTAAGAACTCTATCTTCCATGAACCTCTCTATACTCTATAATTCCTCCAACATAGTTTTCTTTTGATCCCCTAAGTCACCAAAAGTTTGAGAATTTCAAAGCTTTAAGTAATTCTTTAAAGTTTTTAATTTACCTGCAAGTATGTGAGAGGGACTACCAAAAAACTGATATGTTGTCAACAGATACCTTACCCTTTTCACAAAACCCTCACTTTATCTAGTATCTTTTTTATACTTTATGAAAAAAATGTAGTCACTCTTTTCTATCATCTATTTGTACTCACAGTCAACTTCGTACTGCACAGTTGTCCATCAATTTATACAATTTGATGTATGTTAATCAGGGAGTGACAACTGCCATGGATTTAGGTGGTCTTAACATCTCGAGGCTTTCACAAATTTAGATGACCTTTTATTTTTTGTCTTATTGTGATATGCAGGGTCGTACATCTACTAGCCAGGTGGATGGAGAAGGGCCTTCCTGGGCTCCGTTGCGTGATAATTACATGTTAACTAATTCTAAGCTGAAGGACTGGGATAAGTTTCCTGTAAGAATTTTTCATTAATATTAATATATTGCTGAATGCGATTCTGTTAGCTCTCTTCCATTCATATTCCCAAGCAGATGCTAATTTATTTCTTTAAAGCAACATTTTTTGCAATATGCTGCAGGAAGCCAGTGTAGCAGATGACTTCAGAAGCATGTCAGAACATGGTAATTCTGACGATTATTAATGTTTTGGAACTTAATTAAGATTGCCGTGATTGTTTGTCAGGCAAACTTTCTGTCGGCTCAGGGAAACCAAAATTTTGTTTCTTTTACCACATAGGAAGTTAATTATGCTTTGAAATATATTATTTATAATATTATTGTCGAAAGTAATGTGTTTATAATATATCAATGATTGTTTTTGTTATCCATTCACCATAAATGAAGGCTTCAGGCATTTAGGTGATGGTCTGCGTTTTAGTGATTCGCTAATCAGTCCATGCTATGAATACATTCATGCATTTGGTGATACCAATTAGTTCCATGTATTGAAATTTTATTGGTTCTTACAATTTCCATCCAATTTTACGCAGCCTCTTGATTCATACATCCAAGTTTCTTTCTAATTATACAATTATAATTCTGTCTCTGAAAAGGAGTCTTAGACAAACCACTAGTTTTATTTTACCAAGTAAACTTCATTATTTATGGGGAACTGCTAAGGTGGTTAAATGTAAAATGCATTTTTTTAGTATGTGTTTTTTTTTTCAAATAGTTTAAAAAAAAAAAAAACAAGTACATTAAAAAATACTTTCATAACCATTAAATAAATAAAAATCAAATCTGTACATACAAGTGGTGCTGCTCTTGTCCTTTCATAGATGCAACCGTCACTTAGAAATTTATACTTATAATTACATGACATCTATAGATGAGCTACAATATTATTCGCACTTCAAAAATACCTATATTAACTTTGTTCACTGAAATTGCCAATTATAAAAAATAAAAATTTACAAAAATAAATTTATAAATTAACGTAATTTTATGTGATATATTAGATCTATTTTATAATAAACTTAATTTTATAATACAATAATACATTAAATCTACGACATTAAGTGCATGTTTGGGGTTGTGGTAGAAAATATTACTTTTAGCTTAAGGCTTATAGCTTAGAGCTTAACATAATAAGTTCTACTATTAAAAAGCTATTTATTGTTTGGGATTTGTATGTCTAAAGCACTTTCAAATATATTAGATCTGTTTGGAAACAAATTTAAAAAGTACTTTTTGAGATAGAAATGACACAAAAGGGTATATTCTTGATAGAAATAAAATATTATAATAAAATAACAACGAAAATAGTCTAATAGATTTTTCAGTAATTATAATTGAATGAAAATAACTTCAACCATGCATAAGTGAAAAAGCAATATAATCACGCTCAAGCTGCCAGAGGTTCACGAGATTTCCTATCTCTTCGAGAATCTCTCCAGTTATGTTATTGTCTGTGAATTTCAAATTTATTAGCTCTCTGAGATTCAGTATTATAAAAAAAAAAAAAAGATTGAAGACAAACTGTCATCTGAAAAATTTCAACTTCATCTGAAAGTTGAAGGCGTGAAGGTCTTCGGAGTCCGAGAGAGAAAGAGAGAGAGAGAAAGGGGGGGAAAGGGGAGGGGCAAAGTTGTCTTTGTGGTAAAATAGTGAGGATTTTTTCGTAATATACATGTCACGGAAAAATAGGACTTAATTTTTGCAGAGTGCTTCTGACAAAAAGCATCACTTTGATGCTTTTGTTGAAACGTGTTTTTTTAGCTTTTTTATTTATTTATTTAAAAGTACTTTAATATAAAATTACCAAACAAGTAAATTTTATTATTTAAGTACTTTAAACCATTTTAAAGCACTTTTTAAACTTTACATCGTAACCCCAAACAGACTCTAAATCATATCAATTTATGATTTATTTTTGTCCAATCAATTTATATTTAAAGTAACCAAAATATTGAAAAAGAACATATCTTACAATCAAAACAAAGCAATCGAAAAGTCTTCTCTCTGGCGGCGAGCGCAAGAGGAGAAGTATAGTTTTGATTCTTTGATAGTTTGCATTCGCAAATAGTGGCAGGTTGCTAATGGAAGAAATCGAGGATTTATGTAGTAATCTCAAGTTGTCGGAGGAGGAAGAAGCGATTGTTAATACACCAGTTGGTGATCACATTGATGTTCGGTGGAAGGGGGAGAGAAGTCTCGTTGGGAAAGTCTGTTATGATCGAATGGTTAGTAAGGAAACCATGTCTGCAACGATGGGGAAGATATGGAGGATAAGCAAAAAGGCTGAGTTTCAAGAGGTTGACAGGAACGTATTTGTTATAACATTTGCAACACATGCAGATCGTCTACGGATTTTGGACGGCATTCCCTGGCTCTTTGATAATTCTCTTTTTCTGGTTAAGCCCTACGATGGCGCAATCCAACCAGCAAAAATGAAGTTTGAGACTGCACAGTTTTGGATGCAAATCCACAATCTTCCTCTAGGTTTTATGAGGAAAGAATGGGGCCAACAAATCGGAGAGTCGGTTGGAACTATGCATGAGATTGATGTGGCGGATGACGGGATTGGATGGGGAAAATTCCTTAGGGTGAAGATTGAGTTTCCAGTGAAGCAGGCTATTGCACGTGGTCGAATTATCATGGTCAATGGAAAAAAACAGTGGGTACATTTCAAGTATGAAAAGCTTCTTAAGATTTGTTTTGATTGTGGCTGGCTTTTACATGACGCAAGAGGATGTTTGGCTGACAGTCGGGCTCCGCATGCAGGTCCACAATTTGGGATATGGCTTTGTGCAGAGGATATTTATCGACGCCGCAATTCAGGATGGGCTACAGATGGAATCTTTGGTGGCAAAGGAGATCATACTTTGAAGGATACCATCATAAGGCCGTCTCACGTTGAGGCGACGGGTTCGGTAGATAGCACGACGACTGAAATGTACTTAGCGGATTCAGGGAAGGGACAAGTTGGGAATTCTGGGGTCAACGTCAGTTCTCCTAGGAGCGTTAATGATGGCGTAAAACTCGGTGATGCAAAACCAATGAGTGTGCAGGAGCGTTGTAGTGGGCACGGGGAAGTTCGGGAATTGGAGGTAACTGTTCCGCAAAAGAAGGAAACAGTTCCACAGGAGTTGGCTTCAGTTTGTTTAAATTCTCATACTCTGGTGGCTTCGCGGGTAAATACTGACTCACACGTTAAGGACAGTGGGCTGAAAATTATGGATCAAACTGTCATGTGTGATATGGTTACTGGGCCTAATCATGGGCTTGTTTCTTCGCAACAATTATGTGGAGAGCATGGTGATGTTCATGAGCAGGTGTCTCCACAGATTACTGGTCTGGGGGAACGTAAATGGAAGAAACGAGCGAGAGTTTCAAGTGGAGGATCAGTGGCAATGGAATCTCAAGCTGGGACAAAACGTAGGAAGGGTTCTGCAGAGGAAAATGGTGCAAGTACGAAAGGCTCAAAACGAGGTAAAACACTCTGTTTAGTTGATGAAGCTATTGAGCAACCTTTTGATATTTTAACGGTGGAGGCTGGTTGCCATCCCCGCCGAGCACCATGAAAATCTTGAGTTGGAACTGTCGGGGGCTTGGGAACCCTCGAACAGTTCAAAGCCTTTATTCTATTATAAAGGCACAAGGTCCTGATGAGGTTTTCTTGATGGAAACCAAACTTACACGTCTTCAGGCTTCAAAGGTTGTTAGGAAGGTTCAGTTTCAAAATTATGTGGCAGTGGATGCTGTTGGTAAGAGTGGAGGTTTGATGGTAATGTGGAAGCAGGAAGTTTTCTTGGAGTTAGTTAACTATTCCAATCGGCATATCAATATGCTTATAAAATATGAGGATGATGACACCAAATGGCTGCTTACATGCTTCTATGGGCATCCAGAGACTGCCAAGAGAAAGGAGTTATGGAAGCTTCTCAAGTCTTTTAAACCCCAGCATATGGGATGGAGTATTATAGGCGATTTTAATGAAATTCTATACTGTGATGAGAAGGTAGGGGGTCGGGTGAGAGCTGAAAATTAGATGGCACTTTTTCGCAATGTTTTAGATGAAGGCAATCTTTTTGATCTGGGATGGCAGGGTGCAAAATTTACATGGTGTAATATGCATGAGGGTGAATCTTTTACCAAGGAGAGATTAGATCGAGCATTGGCAAATAGCAAATGGATGGATAGTTTTCCAAGCTTCAAAGTCGTCACTTTACCTGTAATTAATTCGGACCATAAGCCTCTTATGTTGGATTTTATGAAGGTAGGTAATCATAGAATATGGCGGGGGTACCAGTTCAAATATGAAGTTAGTTGGTCAAAGGAGGAAGGTTGCAATGATGTTATACAGGATGTTTGGGAGAGAAATGGTGGAGTTTCAACAGCACTAGGGGGTTTACAAGGGAAACTTGAAGGTTGTCAAAAAAGATTGCAATCCTGGAGTAGGAATTTATTTTCAGAAAGAAGACAGGCTATACATGAGAAGACAAAATTTATTAAACAGCTCCAGGAAACTGAGTGTGTTGCAAATATGGGGGATTGAAAAAAGATTGCAACGTGAACTGGGATTTCTGTTGGAACAAGAGGATAAA
Organism: Carya cathayensis; assembly: GCA_011037825.1. Taxonomy (NCBI): domain Eukaryota; kingdom Viridiplantae; phylum Streptophyta; class Magnoliopsida; order Fagales; family Juglandaceae; genus Carya; species Carya cathayensis. Next base: position 868,051 of record QGSO01000410.1, read on the forward strand.
ACTTGGAAACAAAGAGCTAAAAAACATTGGCTGGAAAAAGGGGACAGAAATACAAAGTTCTACCATGCTTTTGTTAAACAAAGGAGAAAAAAGAACTTGATTACTAAGATAATGGATGGAGCAGGTCAGTTGCTGCATACTTCTGCAGACATTGCTGCTGGTTTCAGAGACTATTTTTCTCAGGTTTTCAAGTCTTCACAGCCTTCATGTAGAGCAGTTCAGCAATGTCTATTGGGCGTCAAAAAGAAAGTTTTAGATGAGATGAGAGCTCAGTTTGATAAGGTTTTTACAAAGCAAGAAGTTGAATTTGCTTTAAAGCACATGTCTCCTTTCAAGGCTCCCGGTGTAGATGGGTATAGTGCAGGTTTTTATCAAGATCATTGGAGAATTGTGGGGACTGATGTGACACAGGCAGTGCTTCAGTTTCTTAGAAGTGGGGAGATGCCTCCAGGTTTGAATCACACGCTTATTGCTCTAATTCCCAAAGTTGATTCTCCCAAATTTGTGCATGATTTTAGACCTATTAGTTTATGCAATGTGTGGTACAAGATTATTTCTAAAGTTTTGGCTAATAGATTAAAGCATGTTTTATCCAAAATCATTTCATGGAACCAAAGTGCCTTCATACTTGGGAGATTAATTTCGGATAATGTCATGGTTGCTTATGAGCTTTTACACTCTATGCACTCAAGACATAAAGGCAGGGAAGGAAGTATGGCCATTAAAATAGATAAGTCCAAAGCATATGATCGGGTTGAATGGGCTTTTCTGGAAGCTATGTTGGGTAAATTGGGTTTCAGTAAGGTTTGGATACAGTTGATTATGGCTTGTGTAAAAACTGTTAGCTATTCAGTCCTGCTAAATGGGGTGCCAGGTGAGATTATAGTCCCTATTAGAGGATTGAGGAAAAGGGATCCTTTGTCCCCTTACCTCTTCCTCATATGTGCTGAAGGTTTTAGTATGCTGATGCATCAAGCAGAACAGAGGGGAATTATCAAAGGAGTGTCAGTTGCAAGAGGAGGTACACGGGTAAACCACTTATTATTTGCTGATGATTGTGTGATTCTCTGCAGATCAAGATTGGAGGAGTGGTTTAATGTTCTATCTATTCTCACACAGTATGAAGAGGCTTCAGGTCAAACTTTAAACCGGCAAAAATCATCTATTCTTTTTAGTTCCAACACTAAAGATGGTACAAAACATAGCATCACTCAAGTGGCTGGAGGGGTAACTTATGACAATTACAATAAGTATTTAGGATTACCTACTGTTGTAGGTAAATCCAAATACAATACTTTCAGGGGTCTTAAAGAAAGGATATGGAAACGAATATCTAGCTGGAAAACAAAGTTTTTATCATCTGCAGGAAAAGAGATCTTAATAAAAAAGTGTTTTACAGTCAATTCCCACCTATACCATGAGTGTATTTAGGTTGCCAAAGAAGTTACTCCATGAGATTGAAGCTCTTATTGCAAATTTATGGTGGAATCATAATAAAGATGGAAAGTGTATGCATTGGAAGACCTGGAGTAGTCTTGGCCACTCAAAGAATATGGGAGGATTAGGCTTCCGAGACCTTAATTGTTTCAACAGGACCCTCATAGCAAAACAAGGTTGGAGGATTCTTAAATAGCCAAATTCTCTAGTAGCATGCATCTTTAAAGAAAAATACTTCTCTTCGGGTAATATGATTGAGGCAAAGCTTGGCTACTATCCATCTCAAATATGGAGAAGTTTAAGATCAGTGATGGATTTGATACAGGCAGATTCAGTCTCCTATCAGGTTTTTTGAACCTCAGGCTACTGTGGATGCATTAATTGATGCTGATTTGAAGGCTTGGAAAACAGATGTAGTTCATGCTACATTTAGTCAGGAGGAAGCTCTAAAAATATGCTGTATTCCTATAAGTTATAGTGGAGCTGATGATACAGTTATTTGGGGCTTAACTGAAAAAGGCATTTTTACTGTCAAAAGTGCCTACTATACTGACTTGAAGCATAATCTTGATATGACGGGACAATCTTCCCACGATTGACAGCTTGAAGCTATTTGGAGGAAAGTTTGGGGTATGACAACTTCTGGGAAGGTAAAACACATGGTATGGAAAGCACTGAAAGACATTCTGCCCACTAAAGATAAGCTATACCAGAGGAATATAACAGATAACTACCTATGCCCAATCTGTTTGCAAGAGGAGGAGACGGTAATACATGCTCTGTGGGGGTGTCCGGCTGCAGATTTGCAGACAAAATTGGAGGATGATCAATTGGATTATGTGGCTACGGTGATGCATGGTCTTTGGAGGAGAAGAAATGACCTTATCTTTCATAACAAAAGACCCAAATTTATTGTGGCAATGGTCAGTGGCCGAGGTAGACTTATTTAAACAGGTGCAACAGGGGAATAGAGTTGCCAATCAGTTGGAAACCAGACCATTTGTCACAGTCCAATTGTAGAGGTGGAAACAGCCTCCAACTGATTATGTCAAGGTAAATGTAGATGCTGCTTTTGATAGACAAAGGTCACGAATGGGAATAGGTATTGTTATTAGAGACTACAGAGGGTATATTGTGGCTACTCTTGCTGCACCAAAAGAGTATGTGATATCTGCTACAGCTGCTGAAGGCTATGCGTTGTTAAGGGCAGTTACATTGGCTGCTGAGTTGGGACTTAATAAGGTTGAATTTGAAGGGGATGCAAAGACTATTGTTGATACTGTTAATGGTAGTTTAACAAACCACTCCTGGTTGGGCCAGCTCATAGATGATATCAAACATAGAATGTCTGCACATTCCTTTTGGTCTCTCTCGTATTTTAGTAGGCTCGGCAGCAAAGCTGCTCATGCAGTTGCAAAGTTGGCTTTGTCTTTAGATTCTGAGCATGTGTGGATGGAGGATTGTCCTCCAGAGATCATTTCCATTATTTCAACTTACAAGTATTGTATTGATTTTCTATGAATGAATTGTTTCCTTTAAAAAAAAAATTATATTTAAAGTATTTTTCTTTATTATAATGTCACACGTGTACCACATCTGCAATTTTCAATTTCACATCTGACGTCATGGATCACAATACGAAGTCATAAATAGCCACGCCATTGGTGATGTTGGCAGCTTGTGGTTTCCAGACCATTGAAGGTGTATGTGCAAAATGCAGAGTGATCTTCTTCCCGAAGTTCGTCTTCAGCGACAAATCGAGAGAATAATTAATAACAAACATTTCTGAATAAAAATTATCAACCATCTTTCACAAAACTTACTTGTAGCAAACAAGAAGGCCATATATTATCATAATACCACCGAAGTATAACAATTATAGACAATACCATAAACTGGCTGCCAACACTAAAGATCCAGTGCTATTAAGATTGTTTATCAGGGCCAGATTTTTTCCCGGCCTGGTTCAGAACTCGGACCTATGCGGTCTGGTTGCGGGTAAGGAAACCGGGTTCCAGATTTACAATCCAGTACCCGAGTTTATATATGTTGAAAAAAAAAAAACTCTTCAGTTATAAACATAACCCGATATTCATCTTCTCAAGGCTAAGGTTTCTCTCTCTCTCTCTCTCTCTCTCTCTCTCTCTATGTGATAGCACTGCTCATTATTCTCCCTCCGAAAAAACCCTACGTGATTCCGTAGCCCATAGTGCGTAGAAGACAACGAGGTTGCTCTCTTCAAGTGGGTTCCTCACGCCGGCAGAGTCCTAACAGAGACCCATAGCACTCTTTGCTTAGGCCTCTCTTTCACACGAAATCGCCTCATCCTCGTGATACAAGGTTTGTTATCTGCGATTTTTTCGATTTGGGTTTGTTTTATTACGATAAGAAAATGCTATTTGCTGTTGTTTCTTCTCACCCTCTCTATCTCGTGTCGTCAGATACCTTGGAATGACGATGATGAAATGCTACGACTTGTGTAGCTTTTGTTCAGGTAAGATTTGTGCTACAACATTCTGTGCTAGATCTGGTTTTTTTTTTTTTTGTTATTTTGTTAAACATGAGTATAAAGTATATGTTGTTAGTTTGATAGATCTTAGGAAACGTGAAGAAAAATCCAAAGTCCTTGATGTTGAGGTCAAGCGTGGAGAAAATTTGAGTTTTCTTTTACCAAGGGTCTATGTGTTCATCTAGAGGAACTGTGATAGTTCTTTTTGCAACGCTGTTCATCTGCGGTTTGGAGGATGTTCTATTCTTCTTGGCCCAGTTTTGTGTTTTGTGTCTTCTTTTGGCTTCTTTTTTTTTCTTGCCCAATTATTTTGTTTTTTATTTTTCTGTTTGAGGTCAAATTTGAGTGTTCTATTACTAAAGGTCTTCATCAATGGCCAGGAGAGGATCTCCATGTTTTTTTTTCCCCATTCAACTCTTTTCTTGTTTGTGCTTTTTTCTTTTCAGTTTTGGGCCTTATTCTGTTGTCTCTATGTTCACAAATCCAAATTTGTAAGTAGTTGAACATTGCGTCGTTGTCAGCTCTTGATTTCTGCCGTTTCAATAGTTACTTTTTTAAATAGCTTCTGGACTTAAACACCATTTCTTTGGATTTGGTACGTGATATTGAATTGACCAACGGGAACATGGGTCTGGACTTCACAATCATAAAAGGCATTCATTTATATTTTGCAATTGTTATATAATGATTATCAAAATGATTTCCCGATTGTGTATAATGGCTTTTTCCCTTACACTTATAAAAAAAAAAAAAAAAACCACACATTTATTTTTAGTGGATGTTTCTACGGCACCATCAATGTAAAAATAGAGTTTTTACATTTTGAGGAGTATTCGGTTGTGATGGGTCTTAGAGTCTAGATGGAATTCGAATCTTAGGATTAATTTTGGAATCGGTGGGGTTAGAGAATATCTTCCGGCTGCATTAAGAGCTGCAGGCAAACCCAAAAATATCTTCCCATCCTTTATTGACCTGGTCCATCGGTTCCAAGAACTTATTAATTTGTTGATGTTACCTGAACCATATTGGCATTGTGGATTGTTGTAGAATTGAACCCAGGCAATTGTGTAACAAGCTGTCCAATTGATTGGCTTGATAACCTATTATGTTGGAGTTGTCATATCCTTAGTTTTATCTTTCTTTTCTTTTTTTTATTCACCTAGTTATGTAAATGGAGAATTTAGTGTTCCTTTCCATGATTTGTGTTTTTATCTGTTGAAATACATTTTTACTCTTCAGTTTGGGTGGCTGCAGAGAGTATACTAGGAATTCAATGTGGCGGCTGTCTTTCGTTTGGGTGGCTACAGCGAATATACTTGAAGTTTTATTTGGTGTGATTAAATCATATGGAAGACTATGTCATTGATATGTAACTCATATATTGTAATTTTATATTTTGTAATGTAATGTAATATGTAGTAAATTGTATGCATTTTAGTTTTTCATTCTAATATATTTTATTATTCTGGATAATGTTATGCTTTTTAACATTATCTCATAGAAAAATTTTCACAAAATATAGGCTTAAAAAAAAAAAAAAAAAGTAAGATTTTCAACATTTTTTTTAAATTTCTGTAATAAATATAGGCTTTTACACAGAGAATTATGCTTTTCAACATTGATATTTCAACATAAATATAGCCTCGAAAAATAAAAAATGGTTCAATCCAGAATCCGGAATCTAGGTTTTGCAAAACCCGAGTTCATCCAGATTCCAGCCCGGATCTAACTCAAGCTAACCCGGTCCGGATTTCAAATCTGAGTTCTGGTTTGAGTATACCCGGATTTCCGGGTCGGAACCCAAATGAATAGTCCTAAGTGCTATTACAACTTTTCTACGGGAAAACAAAGCCCATCAAACTATCCGCACAGTTCCTTTAACATAAAAATTCTTTCGCACTTATGGCAACCCAAAATATTTACACTGACGTAGAACCACAAGATTCCCCTCTCCAAAGCAAAATATATAATCCCGTGCTATACAATAATACATGCTCATGGAATGAAGAGAAATATAGAACAAGTTTTTTCTTTTTCTTTTATTTTTCTTTTTTTCGGAGCACAGAATTGCATTTCACCAGACATTATACTCTTTGATGAATATGAATCCCACGCTATGAATTAAAAAGAAACGAGAACATTAGAAGCGCTAACATCTTCATCCATTGCATTGCTTCTGTTTGGCCAAATCCTAATGTGAGTACGGCCACCCACCATGACATGGCTATTGGATTACAACGATCGTTAATTAGGCTGGAGAGAAAAGGTAAGCTTCTCCTTTTCCAAGATAAATGCGCAGAGATGGACATAAAAGCCCGTAACTTGAATTCAAGGGGGGCTATGTGGTCTGTTGAATGTGTCAAAGGCCATCAGTCCTTCATGGTGATGATGATCAAAATTCTGCTCCTCAACTTAATGGTAAAGCATTGGAAACCAGCATTTTATATCGACCGTTTTCTCCTGAAGAAAACCATGGCCCCACAGATATAATCTTTCTTCTTGCCCGCTAACTGAGGCCACTCGGATATAATAATACGGTATGTCATTGCACAGGGAAATATGCATAGCTGTCATCCATTCTTTAGGTAACAATAAATTATGCCTCCAACAGACCATCAAGAGATTCTTTTCTTTTATAAGCATGGTTAAAACCGTACTCTCAATAGCTTCTGGTTTGTGTCGATGGATCATAATCATAAGCATCACCAACTTTGACAAAGCGCCCCTTAACACGTCTTCATACATCAGCCCTTGCTTTGCGAGAGGCATACCTCACTCTTTTCTCGAACCTAGAAAACAATTAGATAAAGTTAAGAACATAAAACACTGACTAGAAGATCACCATGCCAAGATGCTAAAAAATTAAATAAGAGTTCAATGAAAATGCCATCAAATTTTTTTTTTTATGAGGATCAAATTTTATTGAATCATAGAAAGAGGCATAGTCCTAGTACACAAGATGTATGCAAGAGAAGATGCCTAATTAGGAGAAGTGATGGATACAAGGAACTCATGAGAACTAACTCCATTAAAATCTATATCTGTAGCATCAGCTAGGGTATTACATATTTGTGAGCATGTGTAACATTATGATTGAATGACATATTATACAGTGGTACATATAAAGACATGTATATGTACATGTATTATTTAATTGTTATGGCATGTAACCCAATCCAAACAGCTAGGTAGACATTCAAGGACTCGGAAAACTTCATAACCACATGCTCTAGTAGAAGAAAAAGAAATGGAACCATGAAATTGTTAAAAAAGACATACCATATACAAAGAACTAGTAATGCAGGGAAGAAATCAAGAAAACCAAACTACAAAACTTTATCCCCTGGAAGCTAAAGCACAAAGAGTTGGTAAAGGAAGCAGAAGACAGTTTTCAATTTCGTGATTACTTGCGTGCTTTCTTCTTTTCCTTGTAACGCAAAACAGCATTCCCACGATTAGTAGATTGGAAGGAACTCTCAGGGCATGGAGGACACCAGGGAGGCTCCCCCATGAGAAGTATTGAAGAAGCCCCACAATCTTGATCATCTCTAGCACTACTCTCTCCAGTAAGACCAGAAAACAGAAGGCTTGAATGCGCTTGCATTGTCGTTAAACAAAGTATTGGTTCAGTTTTAGAACTAATCATAGAATCAGCAGATGCTGCATTGCTGCATGCTGGTTGCATTGCATTAGCTAGTCCAACTGAGAAACCCTGAAGAAGAACATTTAGATTTGAACATGAGTACATTTTTCAAAGATTTTTTTTTATTTGATAACTCATTTTACAAAGAATTATATTAGGAAAAGCTTAAAAATGGTGGGGAAAATATAAAATCCCATCTACCATGACTACATGTGAGACGGAGCACTCTTGTAAGGACACCATGTGCATCCAATTGTTCTAAGCATGCTAGTCCAATAAGCTTGTGAACAGTAATCAACATTAGAATTTTTTGACAAAAAAAGTGCTTAAGCATTACTGTTGGGTCCACCCCGAGGTCATGATTACATAAATGAATATCAAGTCAAATAGTCATGCCCATCATATAAAATTCATGCACCTTACAGTAAAAGATCCAAAAATCATGCCTTTAAGCAAATAAATATAAGAATCCCTTCTTGAAGGAAAAAACGTTGGCAATAAAAACTACCTCATCAAGTTAAAAACTGAAACTGCATTCATCAAATAAAATTTTAATCAACAAGCAATACTTCTTTCTTGGCATAAACAAGCAATACTTACTGGGAAAAAAAAAAAAAAAAGATGGCATAGGTTATCCTCAACACACTAACAGATACCAACTTCAGAACCAGGCATGGACAGACTTTGAGACACAACAGGCAAAGCACCAATACGTATTACGCAGGAAGCCTACATTTCAAAGAGGATATGAGATGACTACCTCAGCAGCAACTGCACCCTGACAACTGGAATCAGTAGCAGACATGTCCTTTGTCCCAAACAAGCTACCAATGCCACCATTTTCAAGAAGCTCTTCAGAATGACTGAGAGCTACACCAAAGAGTTCTTCATAGTTTTCACTATTCAAATCCACTTCATCCATTTTGAAATCTTCATACAGATCATCTTCTTGACAGAGTCCAGGATCTCTTATACTAGGACAGCATAACTGCATGTTAATAAGGTGAAAATTGGATGTCTTTGATGAAGAAGCCAGATATAATTGTTAAACTCCAATAAACCATGCAACTTGGCTTAATTTTGAATGCTACAAAAACTTTAAAAAAAAAAATGCATGACATAGATACCAATTGTTTTGTTCAACATCTTCAAGATCTAAAGCCCAAAATAGGGTCTCGAGTCATCACAACCATGAAAAATGGGAAGGTATGGGCATCATACAATTGATCATGTAATAAAAAAGCGACTAGAAAAGACAATTTTATGAAACAAAAAGGAGAATTGGAACCTTTCATTCCAGCAGGAAGACTACTGGTGGGACCACAAGATTACACGAAGATGTAAAGCTCAAAATAGACTCCCAAGTCATCACAAGCATGAAAAATGGGAAGGTATGGACACCATAAAACTGATCTTATACTAAGAAAGCAACTAGAAAAGACAATCATATGAAACACAAAGGAGAATTGGAACCTATAATCCCAGCAGGAAGATTACTGGTGGAACCACAAGATTACACGTCTACTCCATTCCCAAACTACTTTAGCTTCAGTGGTCAGGTTTTAACAAGTTTAGAGTGTTTGAAGTACCAATATCAATCAAGCTTTTGCCAAGTCTACAATGTTGGAGTATCATCGTCAATCTAGCTAGTGCAGCATTGGACATTTGAATGAATGGTACATAAATCATAACTGGAGGAACCACAAAAGTATATAAAATCTTTTATGGCTTTGCAGCATATAGTAACTCCAGTTAATAATTGGCATCCACCTTATATGAATTGATAATCAGCAAGCTAAGCAGATTTAATAAACAGAGAAAAAAAAGTTTGAAAGAGAAAAATCCCAGTACCCAGCAAGACTGCAGTGATTTTATTGCAGTTTATCCCATAAACCATAAATTTTCTCTGCTGAAGGGTAAATGAGACAATAGGTATAAACCTTGGGCAAGAATGCATTTGAAGAACCAACCGGTTGGTCCAGAATGTGAGGCTGAGAGGATCCAACCCAAACATTGCACTTCTTCAAGCTGTGCACAGTATTCAATTCAACTGAACTAGATATATTTTGACTCATGTTGTTTTCTGAATGGCCCAAAGCAGTTTTTGCATTGTTTTCCATTATGCTCATCAATCCTAGTTCCTGTTCACAAGTAGATTCACCCACAGAAGGGGAATCTAATACGAATGACCAGATTGAAGAAAGTTCTGCAGCAGATGGGCACCCAGAATAACAGTTGATCTTTTGTCTCTTGTGTGTTGAAGTTGAGGTAGAAGTGCCATAACTGATCCAATCACAATTCTGACAAAGAGAGACCATTTCTTGGGCATATCTTACTAATGCAGGTTGTGAATTGCATCTTTCACATAATAATGTTCTCGAGTGACGTTTGGATAAGGCATTAGCAGAGTGAACACTTTGGTCACATGACAAACATAAGCATGCAGCATCTGACCGGCAATATACCATGGACTTTTGATCCCCACAAAAATCACATAAATAACCCATCCTTCAATTTATACTTGTCCTGTTACCAAACCTAGCCAAATTATGCAAGGCAATAATGCAATTCTTCCAAGTGCCCTTACAACCTTCAAATAAAGCAAGGCAATAGGTCAGGTCATATTAAATAAATGCATTTTCATTGGTAAGAAATTGGGATTATATCTCAGATACAAGGAAAAGGTCAATTTCAGAAGAAATTTACTCTCATCCAGAAGTCCCAAAGAAAGAAACGCAAGGAGGCAAATCCAGTTACTGTGAGGTCGCACGAACTAGAGAGAGAGATCTTTGAAGCACGTGTTACAATTAAAAGAATATGCTTTTGTCAACTAAAAAAGGTGATCCATGAACAATAAATTGTATAAACGAAATAAAATCACATCTTTCTTTACAGGAGAATGAATTCAAAAGTTGAAATGTTTTGAAGGGTCCATGAAAAAGTACTGAGTTTATAAACAGGATGTTTATCTTTCTTATTCATAATCGCCAATCATCAAAACTGGAATCAAACGAGAATCAAATTAAAGGGTACCCAGAAGTGCAATATTCAAATTAAATATGCAAACAAAGGAGAGAGAATCAAACCTGCCATGTGCTTTGAAAACAAATTAAAGAAAAAGTAATACAACCTACAGTTACTTTTACGTATTCTCTGCGCACTCCACTTATATGATTGGCTGGATAAATTTCTTTTAATATACAACCAAGCACACAAGTAGAATGCGTAAAAGAGTAGGCAAAAGTGACTAACTATAGAAATTTTAGTAAAAGAAAATATAAAGAAAAAAATATAGAATCAAAAGAAAGCTTCCTCCTAAAAGCAAATTAAATAAAAATAATTAACTCGAAAATTCATAATAAGAGATTCACACGACAAAAATCAACTCCAAAGTTTTGAAAAAATAAAGGGTACCCAAGTGATAGTTTTTCAGTGCGCTCAACATACATACCATCCCACCCACAAAGAAGAACAAGGAATAAACATAACAAATCTAGCTAGGTTAAAATTTGAAGCTTTTATTCTTAAAATTTTATTGAGACCGCTCACAAGGAGATTAACATAAAAGAAAGAATATTAAGTAATCATGCAAAAAAGCGAAAACAAAGAACAAAACAGAGAACCAGAGAGCACAAATGGAAAAGGAAAACAAAAAAAGAGAAAGAAGGAAAAATTTACCGTTCGGAAAAGAGGCGGACAAGATCGGAAAAGAGCTGAGTTTCTAATTAATTATAGAAAAAATACATTCAAGAAAAGAAACCCAACGAACAAGACCTTTCCAGCGTCTCCCTTGTATCCGTCCGTGAATGCAATTTGCTCAGGAGGATAGGAAGATAGAAATGGAGTGGGTGTGAGAGCAAGTATGTGCGTAGTATGAGTGCATGTATGTGCAGTAGAAAAATGCTAGGTAGACCAATGGGTCTACCGAAGTATTTGCACCAATAGATGTTTTTTTTTTTTTTTTTTTATAATTATTATTATTATTATTATTATTATTATTATTATTTTTCCTTAACTATTAAAAAATGTATTAAATTAATTTTTTTTTTGTTTATTTTTCCTGAACTTTTAAGAAATATTTTTCTTAATACTGAAGGAAAAAAAAAAAAAAAAAAAAAGCAATTTGGAGTGACCGGTCAGTTCCATCGATAGACCTATCGATCTCGTAGAACTGCCCATATGCTATATACGTGTACGGGAAACATGACATTACCACGAAAAAAAAAAGAATTAAAAAATTGCAAGAAAGAAGGAAAATTTATGTCCAAGTTTGTCTATTGCAAAAAGAGAAATTCTTATTGCAGTCCTCGAACAGGAACTAGGCATGCACGCCCAATGTGGCAAAAATGAGATGTTTTATTAGTCTTCTTTACGATGTCGTCTTGCTCGAGTATGCCCTTCTCTTCATGAGAGACGACTCTCCCCCTTCCTCTCGAGATTGCTTTTCTCTTTTATGAGAGATTGTTCTTCTCCTTCTTCCTTGAGACTAAACCCTTGCCCAAAAGAGCAATTTCGTCTTAGCCTAACCCTAACGTCATCGTGCGAGGTGCTGGAGGAGCTACTTCCGCCCAAAAGAATAATTTCATCTAAGCCCTAACGTCATTAGATAATATGGACTTCAATGGGATGGCAAATGACGGGGAAGAGAAGAAGAAGCAGACGAGGTTGATGAGGAACCGCGAGAGTGCGCAGCTGTCGAGGCAGAGGAAGAAGCACTACATGGAGGATCTGGAGGATAAGTTGAGGTCTATGCATTCCAATGTTTCCAAACTAAATTGTAAGTTATCTTTTATTATGGTTGAGAATGCCACTTTGCGCCAGCAATTGAGTGGTGGCATCCATTCCCCCAAGTTGGAATGGGTACACCAAAATCAGGAATGTTCCTCCATCTAAGGGTGTACAAAAAACTGAAAAATCGGTAATGACCAATACAGACCAACCAACGGAAGCTGAAACTGGCAAGGAACCTGTCGACGGGTGGCAACATTTTAGCAAAACAGAAGAACGTCGGTTCGGTCATGATTTGAGGCCGGCTCAAATCGCTGAATCGGCCAACCCCATATCCTATTTTTTTTTTTTTAATTTATACATATCTAAAATGACGTCATTCCATTTAAACTAAGTGGAACGACATCGTTTTACACCTGAAGTTGTGTTTTAAACATAGCTAAACGACGTTTTTTTGTTTAATACCATACGGCGTCATTTGATTATCGCATCGTCTTCTTCCTCGCTTCTTTTTCCCTGCGATTCACTTCAGTTCCTCTGTAACTCTCTCTCTCTCTCTCTCTTTCTCTCTCTACTCTCTCAAACGACCAACGTCGCTAGGGGAATCGAGAACCGACCGTGAACCACCAGAGAACCATTGGAGTCGATACGGCCGATTTTCCTCCTCCCTATTGATCGATTACGGTCAATTGCTTCTCCCTATTTTGTCCTATCGGTCAGCATTGGTTTTACCCAAAAAGCATGTCAAAGGGGTCAATTTTCACCCCTACCTCCATCCCACGATGGCACCTGTAGGTTATACATGGGTGCCATATTCGCCCTATGTGGTGAAACGGCCAGGGTCTCAGGTTCCGTTGGTTCCGATGTCTGAAACCACAGCAGTTGGTATTGACGCTAAAGACGAAGAAGTAATAGACTAAGAAGAGTGAGGTGAAAACTAAGAAGGTTGCGAGTATTAGTTTTCTGGGTTTATTGTTTTTTATCTTGCTCTTTGGTGGGCTGGTTCCTTTTTTGAATGTTAGATACGGAGAAGTTGGGGGCAAAGTTCTTGGAGGATTGGGCTATGTTAATTATAGGTTTTTTGGTCAACAAGGTGGTAGGGTTTTGAGCGTTAACACATATTCGAATAGATCTGTGGAAAGCGTGACAGTTGGATTTTCTAGTGGGGAATCTGATACTTATAATAGAGTAACTTATGAGAGAGGTCGCATACAAGGGAATGAGTGGGAACTTGAACGGAAAGGACAGCAACCAAAGCCTTTATCAGGTTCAAATGAGTATGTTCATCTTGAAAACGTTAGCGAGCCTCTTGTTTCTTCTTTGCATGTGCCGAGTAATGATAAGCTTGTGAAGATTGATGGCAACTTGATAATTTATTTTGTTCTATCCATTGAGAAAGCTATGACATTTCAAGATACATTTAGAAAGAAGAATAATAGAGAAATGAGTTTAGCAATTCCTAGAAATTTGGCTCCCGCATTGGCAATTCCTAAAAGTGGAGGACCTAACCATGATGCCGATGGTGGAGTAGTAGTTGACCACGACGTTGGAACTTGAATAGACAGGATGAAATGAACATCATGTGGGCTGGGTCTACATTACCAATGGTGGTGGTGGAGCTGACCACGACACTGAATTTCAAACGGCACAGAGCAAAAAGAGGTACACGCAGACTGGGTGAGCCGCAAAGCAAAATTGAATGTCTCCCTCCCGTAAACGATTTCTTGGCAACTTGGGGCATGGCATTTTGGCCATTTGACATATACTAATCTGGACTAAAAGACTAACGATGGATTACACGAGGCCTGCTTCTACGGACTGTAGGTAGCAACTCCCTTAAAAAAATATATATATATATTTGAAGTCATAAATTATAAGTGTAGTGTATTCCTTTTTAAAAAAATAAATAAATATAGAATTCATATAAAAATTTAATTTTTTAATAATGAATCTTACTCTTTTTAAAAAAAAGTATGCAACGCTTATATAATCCATGATTGTATTTTACATTATTCTTTTGTAAATTTGTTCTAAAAAATTATTATTATTGAATTTATGTTTTTTTAAATATTAAAAAAAAATCAAATTGCACTATCGGATATGCTGCAAGAGCTAAACGGCGTAGTATAAAGATCCTAAGAAAGCGAGGTTGTAATGTGTTCTGCAGGGAAAGTGTGGCTCATCAGAAACCTTCTGGGGCTCAAAGTTCAAGGTTTGGCTCCGGCTTGTGGTTTAATTGCTGGGTTAGGTGTCTTAAGACTAGCAGCCTATTTCTTTTGAAAAAAGGGATATCTATTATTAAAAGTAAATTTTTTTATATAGGTCTTGATTTACGCTTTTTTCAAAATTGTGGTACAAAAATTGCATACCATAAGACTATAAATAATTTTCAACTCATGAATTCTCTCTCAATATCGGTCTCATGTCACTCACCAACGAATACAATCACCCACTACTTATTTTTTACAAATACAACAAATGTGGAAAAATAAAAGGATATAGCATCGGACCTATATATATATTTATAATTTTTTTGTATGATATTATATATATTGTATGTTAAATTGCTAATTAACATAATATGAAATTATAATCTTATTATTTAAGTATATAACCTTATAACATAAAATTAATATAATATGTGATATAACATAAAATTAATCTTATAATTTTTAATATAACATTTGATAAAACGTATAAATTTTAATCTTAAACATAAACATTAATATGAAGTTATTAATATAAACTTACTTTTGATATATATATATATATAATGTGCTTATACTATAGATAGACTAATAGTTTAGTACACGTAAATATCATATTATTACTTATAACATAGATAATTTGTAAAATCAGACCTGATCGGACTGAAACTAAAAAAATCGAAAGTTCCAGTTTCTATAGTGAATCGGTCACCTATTGGTTCTTAAATTCTCAAAACCGGTGTATACCGGTTTCGTTATAAAAATGTACAAAATTGGATCGAACCGAACCGATTATACCCCTAAAAGTAAGTGTTTAACAAAAGAGATGTGACTACGTTTGGATATTGAGATGAGTTGAATGGAGTTTTGAATAGTAGTATTTTGTAGGTCCAATTGAGATGGATTTGAATTTTTTAGGTTGAGACGAGTTTGACTTTTTTAGATTGAAATAGGTTTAACTTTTTTTGTTAAAATGTATAAAGTAAGTTGAGATGAGTTTAATTTTTTTATGAAAATTTGAAAAAGCAGTGTGTCACATCAATGATTGTCTAATTGGTTTGAGATGGCTTGAAATTGGTTCAACAACCAAACACAACCTTATGGTTGTTTGGAAATAGATATGGTTTAATCTAAAAATATTTCATCTCATTTCCTTCTAAAACTCACTCAAATACAAATATGTATTAATTTCAAATTTTCAAATTTGTAATCTAATCATAATCTAATTATTACAACTTTCCTAAACTTTCAGACAAAACACAAAAAATAATTCAACATTTTTAAATCCCAAAACAAAAATTATATTCTAACAATATCTTAACTTTATAATATTTTTATTCAATTTTTTCTTTCTCATTTACCAAAATCTAAAAAAATATCTTAACTCAAACCATGTGACTATTATTTACAAATTTTTCGTTACATACCATTTGCTAAACATCCCTTTTTTTTTTTAATTCAAATCAAGCATGCTTAGTATTATATAAAAATTTGAAGTACATAGAGAGTTCAAGGTAGATCATTTTCACTATCGATAACAAAATGCATCTAAGTAGGTTTTCGAAAAGTATGTAGTCAAAAACTAGATTGGTTGTTGCTCATTGCGCCACTGGGTGCGCACATCAATTTTGAGTTCGATGGGTTTTTGCTATTTTCCACTCTTTGAGTTGTCAGAAGATCTGCACGATATCTTCAATGATAGAAGCGATTTGCCAATACGAAGAGAATTCTTTATTTTCAATGGCTGTTATGACTGTTTGAGTATCGTCCTTAGTATTGCTAAATTTTGTTGGAACTGAGATGCCATTTGGGAAGTTAAAAGGGTTGTTGAAACTTCAACCATCATTGGATTTGTGGTTTGAATTTTTGATGCTCGAACCTCAAAAATTTCCCTTATGTGGTCCCTACATATTGCTGAGATTATTGAGAAAGAATCTCTTACTGCAGTGTCAAAGGAGAAGATTTTGTGATTTTGAGGTGGCGATTTCTAATGTCCATTTGATTTTTTTGTTTGTCTTCCCATGCGTTTTTATGGGCTTGATAAGTCAAATTTAGTTGTTCTTTTGCTATCTTGAGAGAGAGAATCATGTTGTTGTGGACTATATCATTTCTTTGTCTTTCTTCGTCTCCAAATGAAGTCTATGATAATGAGTGCAAAAAGTTGCAAAGGATGTTTTTCTGAATCTGTTAGTCCCAATTCATTTTTTGGATTTAGAATCATTTTTATCTAATCTGATATGGAGTATATCAGCAAGTTTCAAGATTTAATGGCCAAGAGCTTTGTTGCCATAAAATTCAATTAATGGGGCACTTTATGCAGAGATGGAATAAGGTTTCTTCAACAAATTACACAGTGAACACTCTTCAATTCCAAATTGGGGGATGATAGAGTTCAATCTTTTTTTGGTTGGGAGAAAAATAATTTCCATAGCATCAACTTATGGTGATCATGAATTTTCAGACTCCAAAGGGACTTGAAAAAGAGCAGTGGAAAGTTTTACTGGGTCGTACCTTGATCACTAACTGCTATATAGTAAGCTGTTTTGACGGTATAGTTCCATTGTGATTCGGGGTCAATTGAGTTTGTCTAGCCACAAGGAGTTGATTAACAAGGGTATTTTTTGGATTTCCAAGATGCTTTCAGGATTAAAAAAAGTGATGGATGATTTTCTTGACTTATGCAAAAGATAGATGTCTTTGTTTGAAAAATTTGAAAAGTAAAGTGTGCTCCTTTTGTCATATGCAAAAAGTAAAAGATTAGATTTGAAATTTTTGAAAAGTAAAGTGTGCTCATTTTGTCACATGCAAAAAGTAAAAAGATTAGGTTTGAAATTTTTAAAAAGTGAATGATGATGTCTTTGACATGTGAATCTTTTTAAATTTGAATATGAAGTCTCATATGCCTATAAATAGATCATTTGAGAGCTTCACATTCACAACACCAAGAGCATACAATATTCATTCAAAACTTTCATTCTCTCTTCTCTAAGCATTGAGCCTTAACTCTTGTTCATTTTGAGAGATATAGTTTGTGTTGTATTATTCTTATTTCACTCATTGAGGAGTGTTTTATGATATTCTACCCACTATCAATTCTTGTATCAGTAAAAGGGTGTGTATAAGCCTTGTGCGTGTAGAAAGTGTTCTACACAAGGAATAGTTGAATCACCACGTGTAAGGTGATTGTAAGTGTAGAGGGTGTTCTACACGGACCTTTTATAGCGGTATTGTTCAAAGGTGTAATATGTTTCTATCTCCACCTGAAGGAGGTTGAATAGTGAATTCGGGGATCCTCAAGGGGTAGCTTGAGGCGAGGAAGTAGGCAGTGGGGCCGAACCTCGTTAACATACTGAGTTTGCTTCTCTCTTACCCTTACTCTTTATATTTATTGTTGTTTCATATTTTGTTTATATTTTATATTGTATATTTGATTTATAATTGTTATTTTTTTTTTAAATACAACACAATTCACCCCCCCTCTTGTGTTAGTCATCTGGACAACAATTGGTATCAGAACTAAAGCTCTGTTATAAGATTAACTATCTTTTGAGTTAAGATCTTATAGTTAACATTGCAGTTTCATTTGGTGAAAGTTAATCTAGCAGTCGGCCTCCACTATTTTGTGGAGACAATTACTCATTCTGGAAAGTTAGAATGAGAATATTCCTTCAGGCTCAAAGTCGAGAAATCTGGAAATGCATTGTAAATGGACCTTATATTCCAACAAAAGTGGTTGATGGAGTAAAGGTCAAAAAGGAAGAAGAAGAGTTTGATCATGAAAACGATAGACTTTATACTTTGAATTTATTATATAATGCTCTCAATGGTAATGAGTTTAATAGAGTAATGACTTGCGCTATGGCAAAGGAAATCTGGGATAACTTGGAAGTTACTTATGAAGGAACTTCTCTAGTCAAGGAATCAAAAATTTATATTCTTACTCATGAATATGAAATGTTTAAAATGAATGAAGATGAATCTATTTCTAGTATGTACACTCGTTTTACTAATACATAAATAGCTTGACAGCTCTTGGCAAAGTTTATTCCAAAGTGGAAATAGTAAGAAAAATTCTCAACTCTCTACCAAAACGTTGGGAATCAAAAGTGACTGCGATTCTTGAAGCTAGAGACCTCAAGAAGCTCGAAGTGAATGAACTCATCGGGTCACTTATCACCCATGGGTACACATTGAAAAGAGGAGAAGAAGAAGGAAAGCCAAAGAAGAGCTTGGCACTTAAAGGTGTTCCTCATGAAAGCAAAAGTGATGAAAATGAGGAAAATGACGACAAAGATGAAAAAGTTGCGATGATAACAAGAAGAATTCAGAGGTTCTTTAAGAAAAATAAAACTCCTCCGAGGAAATCTTTCAAAAAGTTTTCCAAAAAAGATTCAGGTAAAAATGACACTTTAATTTGTTATAAATGCAATAAACCTGGTCATATCAAGCCAGATTGTCCTCTGCTAAAGAAAGATCGAAACAAAGGCAAAAAAGCAATGAAAGCTACATGGGATGATGATTCAAGTAACTCAGATAGTGAAGCAAGCAATGGAGAATCAGCAAATCTTTGTCTTATGGCTAAAGATGACATTGAGGTAACAAATCTTGATAATATTGAAGATCCTTCATATGAAGAATTGCAAAATGTTTTAGAAGACGTATATGAGGAATTTGAAAAATTGGGTATCAAGTATACTGCTTTGAAAAAGAAAAATTCTTCTTTAACAAACGAAATTGATATTTTAAGAAAAGAAAGTATTGTTTTGAAAGATGAAAATCTTGAGTTGAAGAAGAAGAAAATTGATTTAGAAGATATTGTTGAAAACTTTATGAATGGAAAAAGAAATTTTGAAAAACTTCTTGGTAGTCAAATATGTGTTTTTGACAAGACAGGTTTGGGATATATGCCAAAACAAAAATACAAACCTTATAAAAACTTCTTTGATAATCCTTCTACATCAAAGTCCAATATTCAAAATTCTTTTCATAATAAGTTTGTCAAAAAAGGATACTATTATAATCACTCAAGATCTTCATATATGTCACATGCTATTTGCAATTTTTGTAATAGAAATGGTCATAATTATCATGTTTGTCCTATTAGAAGAAAGCATACAATGACTATTAGGGCCATATGAGTACCTAAAAATCTTGTTTCTTCTAATACTAATAAATAAAGGACCCAAAGAACTTGGGTACTAAGAAAAAATCATTTTAATTGTTTTTATAGGTATGCATGAAGTCCTTTACAAGTAAAAACAAATAGTTTTTAGATAGTGGATATTCAAGACACATGACGGGAGACAAGACTAAGTTCTTTGATTTTAGATCTAAAGAAGAAGGACACGTGACATTTGGAGACAACTCGAAAGGGAAGATCGTGGGAATAGGTAAAATTAGTAATAAATCTTCTCTCATAATTGAAGATGTTCTACTTGTTGAAGGTTTAAAACATAATCTTTTGAGTATAAGTCAATTATGTGATAAAGGATTTGCAGTTATTTTCAAAATGGATAAGTGCATTATTTTGAATTATCATGATTGTAATATTTGTTTTATTACTTTTAGAAATAACAATGTTTATACAATCGATTTTGAAGAAATTACCTCACAAGATGCTATTTGTTTTTCAGCTCAAAATGAAACTAGTTGGCTATAGCATAGAAGACTAGGTCATGCCAACATGGAACTTATTTCTAAACTTTCAAAAAATGATCTTGTAAGAGGTTTACCAAAGGTAAATTTTCTTAAAGACAAAATTTGTGATGCATGCCAATTTGGTAAACAAACAAAAACTTCTTTTAAAACCAAGAAACATATTTCCACTACCAGACCATTGCAATTGATACACACGGATCTTTTTGGACCAAATAGAGTTGCAACTCTAGGAGGAAAATATTATGCATTTGTTATTGTTGATGATTTCTCTAGATATATTTGGGTCATTTTTCTTGCTCATAAAGATGAGGCACATAATGCTTTTACCAAATTATGCAAGAGAATTCAAAATGAAAAGGGCTATACTATTTCAAGTATCCGAAGTGATAGGGAAAAAGAGTTTGTTAATAAAAATATTGAAACATTTTGCGATGAAAATAGTTTTGTGCATAATTTTTCTGCTCCTCGAACTCCTCAACAAAATGAGGTAGTAGAGAGGAAAAATAGATCTCTTCAAGAGATGGCAAGAACAATGCTTAATGAGAACAATTTGCCTAGTTATTTTTGGGCCGAGGCGGTAAGTACTGCAAGTTATGTTATAAATAGAGTTATGCTAAGGTCTAAATTAGATAAAACCCCCTATGAGCTTTGGAATGAAAAAAAGCCCAACATTGGTTATTTTCATGTATTTGGATGCAAATGTTTTATTTTGAATGACATGGATAATTTAGGCAAATTTGATGCAAAATCTGATGAATGTATCTTTCTCGGATATTCTACTAATAGTAAAACTTATAGGGTATTCAATAAAAAAACTTTAACTGTACAAGAATCTATGCATGTAGTATTTGATGAATCTAATTCTCTACTCTCCAAGAAATCCATTGATGAAGAAACAGGAGGTATAAATAGTACGGAAAGTCTCAATCTCAACAAAGAGAACACAATAGAGGAAGTCCAACATGGAGATATCAGGAAAGATCATTAAAATTTAATACAAGATGCAACCAAACAGTGGCAATTTGTGAAAGATCATCCGGTGGAACAAATTCTGGGAGAACCTTCTCGAGGTGTAAGTACTCGATCATCTCTTAGAAATATTTGCAATCATATTGCTTTTCTATCTCAGATTAAACCTAAAAATATTGATGAAACACTTCTTGATGGATCTTGGAGTATAACTATGCAAGAAGAGCATAATCAATTTGAAAGAAATGATGTTTGGACACTTGTTCCTAGACCAAAAAATCATACTATTATTGGAACAAAATGGATTTTTAGAAACAAGAAAGATGAGTCGGGAGTCATTACTAGAAATAAGGCTCGACTTGTAGCCCAAGGTTTCAATCAAGAAGAAGGAATCGATTATGATGAGACATATGCACCAGTCGCAAGATTAGAAGCTATTCGAATGCTACTTGCATATGCTTGTTATAAAGATTTCAAACTTTTTCAAATGGATGTTAAAAGTGCTTTCTTAAACGGTTTTATAAATGAAGAGGTATATGTTGAGCAACCTCTAGGTTTTGAAAATCATATTTCTCCAAATCATGTTTTCAAACTCACAAAAGCACTATATGGACTCAAACAAGCTCCTAGAGCATGGTACGAGAGACTCAGTGGTTTCTTGATTAAAAAAGGTTTCTCAAGAGGAAAAATCGACACAACTCTTTTCATTAAATACGAAAATGATGATATTCTTTTGGTTCAGATTTATGTTGATGATATAATATTCGGTGCTACTAATGAAAATATGTGTCAAGTTTTTGCTAAGACTATGCAGGATGAATTTGAAATGAGCATGATGGGAGAACTTACATTCTTTCTCGGATTGCAAATTAAGCAAGTAAAAAGTGGGACATTCATCAATCAATCAAAATATATTAAGGAATTGCTGAAGAAGTTTGGGATGGAAGGTGCTAAGGAAACTGGAACACCAATGAGCCCATCTACTAAACTTGATAAAGATGAATCCGGTAAGACAGTTGACTCGAAAGTATATCGAGGTATGATTGGTAGCTTATTATATTTGACAGCCAGTAGACCAGATATTATGTTCAGTGTGTGTTTATGTGCACGTTTTCAATCATCTCCAAAAGAATCTCATTTAATTGCAGTTAAGCGCATTCTTAGATATCTTAGTGGTACAATTAACCTAGGGTTATGGTACCCTAAACACACATCTTTCGATCTAATCAGCTACACAGATGCAGATTATGCTGGTTGTAAAATAGATCGAAAAAGCACTAGTGGAGCATGTCACTTCTTAGGTCATGCATTAGTTTCCTGGTTTAGTAAAAAACAAAATTCTGTTGCACTATCTACTGCTGAGGCAGAATATGTTGCTGCGGGTAGTTGTTGTGCTCAAGTTCTTTACATGAAGCAACAACTTGAAGATTTTAAACTCATGTATAATCACATTCCAATCAAATGTGATAATACAAGTGCTATAAATCTTTCAAAGAACCCAATACAACATTCTAGAACTAAGCATATTGAAATAAGATATCATTTTCTTCGAGATCATGTGCAGAAAGGCGATATAGTACTAGAGTTCACAAACACACACGATCAGTTAGCAGATATATTCACAAAACCTTTACCAGAAGATAGATTATGTATGATTAGAAGAGAAATAGGTATGATGCATATTATGAATATCTCTTAAAAGATAGATCAGAGTTCATAAAAATAGAGAGATTTTTTTTAAATACTTTTACATAAACTTGAGGTTCTTAGCCTCATGTTTGAGACGCTCATTCTCTTCATACAATATCATGTCATCCCTATCCATGGGAACTGGCAAGCGGAATGAAGAATCCAATAGAGATTTCAACTGTTTATTCTTCTGCCGAAGGATTCCTTCCCTTGTGTGAGACTCTTGAACAATTCGTTGAAGTACAACAATTTGTTCTTTAAGCCTTTCAACCTCATGGTTTTTGGCTTGTACCCGCTGGGAAAAAGCAACAATAGAGGATGAGTAGCGAGTCCCGAGACTCACCAAGTCGTAGATAGCATCGGAGTCTGACTTATTAGCCAAACTATTATTCTCTTGCTGCAACATGGCACCAATGGTAGCTGCAGAAATAACAGGAGATTGAGGTGTAGAATACCTCATGGATGGATCTAGAGGAATGTTAGAAGAATGAGCCATTGAGAAAAGAATTGAAAAACTTAAAGCGAGAATGTTGAAGGAATGCAGATGAGTTATAGAGATGAGAATAAGATTTGATGCAAATCGGATGAACTTTAAGACTGATTTTATAGAGATAGCATAAAGAACAAGACAAACTATTGTCTCTTCAAATCTTATTTAGTCAAAAGAAATACAAGATATGCTGGACACATATTGTCAAAAGTTTTCTTACTAAGTCAGCGAGATTAACAGTAGATTGTCCCTATTTTTCTAGTAAATAATGAACGTCTGCTATTATCTGCCGATGTTGACCTTGTATCTGAACCCTTTCTCGTTCCAGCTCCTCTATTCATGGTTGCAGATCATGAGCATACCAATCTGCAAATTTTTTTAACTCTTTGTTTTCTTGCTTTAGCCTTTTATTCTCTCTATCCTTATTAGCAAGCTTCTGCCGTAACTCAGATATTTGAATGTTAAGATAATCAATCTCATTCACCCTCGCCATTAACCTTCGAGACATGATCGTAACAGAGGCAGCATATTGACTACTGAGCATTCTTGATTCTGCAATAATCTCAGAATCAGTCTTACTAGAAAAACGGTTCTCTGCTCCTATCATGGTATTGACGGCCTCAGGAGAGAAAATTGATGATTGATGCGTCAAGGGTTCCTGATTCAAATCTGGAACATTAATGGAAGAGTATTGCTCGGCCATTCTATCGTTATGAAAAACAGAACTCAGGTCAAGGAGCAATGTGTTTTTTTTTGTATTCGATGGGTAAAAATGATCATTTTTTTATAGAAACTCAGAGCCTTCAATCCCGTTTGTCAACAACATCAGGCGATTGTTTAAATTTTCAGCCGCACTTAATTCATAGAGTTAGGCCTCGAGGCTTTGCAACACTTGTCGGGTCACGGACGGCTTCCTTTTTCAACTATCTACAGTGTCTATTAACGCACCGTTTTCTTCGGTCTATTTACTTGCTGCCGATCCTTTTTAATAATGCCAAAAGGGGGAGAAGTTTTAGACTAGAACATTACCATTGTTTAAATTGCTAAACTTGTTATATATGCTTGGAATTATATTTATATTTTTACTTGAAAAATTAACGCACATTCTCAAGGGGAGTTTAAGTATTAATACAGGTTTCAGGTTCTATCAAGTATTTGTCATTATCAAAAAGGGGGAGATTGTTGACCCAAGATTTCAAGTTTCGTGTAATTATAATTCTACACATGGATTTTGATGATAACAAATGAATTCAAAGAATAAAGGAGTCTCAAACTCAAGTTGTCCACACAATGGAGTCAAGCACATCAAGGAACCAAGCATGAGTAAGAAGGGAGCAAGTTCATATTAAAGTCATAGAGTAATGTTGTAAATCTCTTAAAAATTCGAAATTAGGATTAAGGGTCAAAATTAATATTTTATCATAAAGCATTAAAATACATTTTCCACATGTGCATGAATATTTTGAAAATTAAATTTGAAAATTTTGAAAGATGATTGATTGTCATCTTTCACATGTACATGACATGATTAAAGGTTTGAACTTTGAAAATATTAAGATGATTGATTGTCATCTTTCACATGTGCATGTTTTATTTGAATTTTTTCAAAAGTGATGGATGCTTTTCTTGACTTATGCAAAAGATAGATGTCTTTGTTTGAAAAATTTGAAAAGTAAAGTGTGCTCCTTTTGTCATATGCAAAAAGTAAAAGATTAGATTTGAAATTTTTGAAAAGTAAAGTGTGCTCATTTTGTCACATGCAAAAAGTAAAAAGATTAGGTTTGAAATTTTTGAAAAGTGAATGATGATGTCTTTGACATGTGAATTTTTTTAAATTTGAATATGAAGTCTCATATGCCTATAAATAGATCATTTGAGAGCTTCACATTCACAACACCAAGAGTATACAATATTCATTCAAAGCTTTCATTCTCTCTTCTCTAAGCATTGAGCCTTAACTCTTGTTCATTTTGAGAGATATAATTTGTATTGTATTGTTCTTATTTCACTCATTGAGGAGTGTTTTCTGATATTCTACCCACTATCAATTCTTGTATCAATAAAAGGGTGTGTATAACCCTTGTGCATGTAGAAAGTGTTCTACACAAGAAATAGTTGAATCGCCACTTGTAAGGTGATTGTAAGTGTAGAGGGTGTTCTACACGGATCCTTTGTAGCGGTGTTGTTCAAAGGTGTAATAGGTTTCTATCTCCACCCGAAAGAGGTTGAATAGTGAATTCGGGGATTCTCAAGGGGTAGCTTGAGGTAAGGACGTAGGCAGTGGGGCCGAATCTCGTTAACATACTGAGTTTGCTTCTCTCTTACCCTTACTCTTTATATTTATTGTTGTTTCATATTTTGTTTATATTTTATATTGTATATTTGATTTATAATTGTTATTTTTTTTAAATACAACTCAATTCACCCCCCTCTTGTGTTAGTCATCTGGGCAACAAATATTTTGTACCTTTTTCTTCAGCGGCTGGATTTCATCTAAGGGAGTTAAAATGCTGGGCCGCTTTGGCGTTAGTGGCTTGGAACTGATTGGTATGGGTGAGGCCGTGTTTTGTGGGACAAGGCTTGAGTCTATTTGGCTGAGGGTTGAGTGGGTAGTTGGGCTTGAAGTGATCGATGGGCTTAAGGTGCTTAAGGAGTGGTTGAGGGGCTTTAGGGGCTTGAGAGAAAGGTTGGGCTTGAGGGGCTAGTGCTGGTTGGGTTTAAGGAGAAGATGTTTTTCAATTGGTTTATGTAAGAAGAGTGGGCCTTGTCTAATAAAAGATGAAGTGTGAGGGTTGGGCTCACCTATATGGGCTCTAGTTGGTTTGACCCTATATTTGGCTTGTTGTGCTTTGAATCCTTGCATAGCAGAGTATATTTGTCGGCATTGTGCTTTCCATGGGGTGTATCTTCTAGCTGACACTCCAAAGATATTTGAGATAAATTCCACCTGCTGCGTTGTTGCCATCTTATTAGTCAAAATAATCTCTATTCTAGTTGGTGAAAGGGATAGATTTTGTTTGACTGTTGAGTTTGACGTAGTTGAAATGAGTGATGGCCTAATAGGGGAGTAATTGATTTCCTCACTGAACTGTGTGAGGGTGGGTGGCACCGAATTGAATATTGGTGTTGCACTGTAGCTGAACAGTGATTTCAACTCTTGGGACACCACGGCTGGAGTTTTCTTTGCTTGCTCAAAGGAGAATGCCGACGAAGAAAAGAAGCTATGGAGTTTCGGCTGCCCTTGTGTGTTGCCCATAAAGGTATGTTCTTCTCGATTTAGGACCGATAGATGGATTGTTCTCTATTGTTGGTTGTTTGCTATTAGGATAGCCTTCCCTTTGGATTTCCATGTCTATTGCTTGGTGGCTTGGTTGAGTGGGGTTAGAATGTGCTCATTTGGTTCATGTGTTTCTGGTGTTTGATGAAAGGTCTGAGCAGTGGGTGGGCTCGTGTATTCTGCTCACAGCCAAGGACCGAAATCAAAGCTTGAGGGTGGGATCTTTTGGTAGTTAGAGAAGCTTTAGGAATGACCAAATCTTCCACATGCATAACAGAAATCTAATAACCTCTCATATTTAAAGGATATCCAAGTCTCTTGATTACCATCTCTTGGTAACATGAATCATTGTTTTAGAGGATTAGTGACATCAATTTCAACTTTTATTCTGATATAGTTTCTGCATGCTATGCCAAAAATTGGGTCTTCTTCTACCTTCACCAGGTTGCCTATAGCTTTCCCAATGTTTGTGGCATTATTTAGGGTCATGTAGTCCAGTAGTAAACCGTGGTTTGGACATTGAAAATGGAATGATTAAGGCATATTTCTTGTAAAGTAGAACCTAGAGACCATGGTTTTAGGATTATGAGGTGACCTTTGAAATTTCATTGTGCTTGGTTGAGCACTCTAGTTTGTCTTGTGGAGAATGGAAAATGAATAAGAACATATTGGCTTCTAGATCTTCAATGAGAAATTTTGAATGAAGTTCCAGGCTACCTTGATGCTTGAGTGAATAGCAAACTTGTTGAGTGGTCTGTTTGCTACTAAACAGTCTACCAGTGCTGTATCTAAAGTTATATTTGCTATTTCTAGTGCAGGTTTAGGATGAAGATCTTGCCAAGGTAGAGCTTATGTCTAAGTGATAAGGGATTCCAAGTTCATTCTGACGGTTAGCTGTTGGTATTCTTCGTTGGATTTTTCAGTAGAAGACTGTTGTTGTTATCATGAATTGAGAGTTTAAACACTGTAGTGTTGAGAGACTCCAGCGAGAGTGTGAGAGATCGAAATGTGCCGTTCTAGTTAATACTGCTATAGTTCTAGCTAATACTGCTAAACATCCCTCTTGAACAACGAGAAACCATGAGTTTCAATTTTAAGAAAGTTACGTGGCAACATACAAGAATCGATCACGTCATTACGCCACTGGAGTCAAGCCGGACTTGAAACTTCATGCGTAGAAATTAGAAAGTATGGGAGGTGCCGCTGTGGGAAATTTCATGCTTTACACCTTTCAATCCTGATTTACCATCATAACGTTTCAATAATTTTACAATAGGCTTATTAATTATATAAAATTTTATATATAATCACTTTTATATATTTATTTTTATATATTTTATTGATATAATTGATTATATATTAAAAAAATTAATATAGTCAATTATATCAATAAAGTGTATAAAAAATAGATAAAAATAATTATATATAACATTTTAATTATATTGGGTTAAGTTTTTTAAAAGAAAAATATAAAATTCTAAAATTTAAACACAATAATGGTTGACCTGTCAATCTTTTGTTGAGTGATGCAAAGTCGTATTTATCATATCTATTAAAGTATGCTTTATTTTATTAATATGATATTTTACTTTGGTGAAAGTTAAATTACGATTATATACTGAAGTGATTTTAAATATTAAGTGAAAAGTAATATTATGTATAATCTCTATTTAGAGATTGTAATAATGGTTTAAATAATTTTATTTTTTTTTTCCATAAAATGATTTTTTTTATCTAATAAAAAATTTACATATGCAGTTATTAGTGGGGATTATAAATAGAAATTTTTTTATGAATAGTAATAAAATAATAATAATAAAATATTAAATAGTTATGAATAATAATAAAAAATAAATAAAAAATAATGATAAAATAATTAATAATAATGAAATATTCTCAAAATATTATAATATTCAAACTAATCCATTACGTTTGGATAGCAAAGTATTTTTCTTTTTAAAATGTTAGAAAAATGATTTTAATAATATGGTTGGAGTAATATTATATATAGTTACTTTTATATATTTTTATGTATTTTATTATTGTGATTAGTTGTATTAATTATTATTTTAATACAAAATCAATAAAATAATATATAAAATAAAATTGATTGTACATCATATTTTTATTAATAAATAATAAAATAATAATAATAAATATCCAAACACGTCCTACAGATTAGACAGATTGGAATTCGGAGGACACCTATCTCTCCCGTGACTCGTCCAATACATTAAAAAATAAAAAATACAAAGGTGACCCATAGTTGCGTAATGAGAAGGGAAACGAGCGGCCTTAACGATTCCCGAGCCCGCATCCACGTCTGCCTCCCCAAAAGTAATATGATAGCTAGGCACAAACTGGTCAAGTTATTCATTATAGAGGGTCCCAGTCTCCTCCACCTTACTCCCCGGCTGCTCGGTTGAGTTCACAGCCACATCTCATCAAACTCCTCTGCTTCTTCTTCACTCTCTCCACGTTATAATGGCGTCCATGGCTGCCACCGTAGTCCACACACTACCATGCTCCAATCGATCCAACGCTTCTTTATCCTCTTCCACATCCTCCTCTCATGAGGGCCGTATGAGCAAAGCCGCGACTCTCTCATTCTCCGCTTCTCGCCTCTGCTCCGGCGACATCAAGACCGCTGCTTTTGGAACCCTCCGTCGCCACACCACAAATCACCCCAACCCTCCCCACGTCGTCTCTCCCAAAGCCGTTTCAGATTCCAAAAACTCTCAGACTTGTCTCGACCCCGACGCCAGCAGAGTCAGCCCCTCTCTCTCTCTCTCTCTCTCCCGATTGTTTTACTCATTAACTCAACTGATTGATTTTTTAATTATCAAATCATGTAATATTTAGAGTGTTCTGGGGATTATACTCGGAGGCGGAGCTGGGACCCGGCTGTATCCGCTGACGAAGAAGCGTGCGAAGCCGGCGGTTCCTCTGGGGGCCAACTACAGGCTGATTGATATCCCCGTCAGCAACTGCCTCAACAGCAACATCTCCAAGATCTATGTGCTCACACAGTTCAATTCCGCCTCTCTCAACCGCCACCTCTCCCGGGCCTATGCCAGCAACGTCATGGGGGGTTACAAGAACGAGGGCTTTGTTGAGGTTCTCGCTGCCCAGCAGAGCCCCGAGAATCCTAATTGGTTCCAGGTTTCTCTTTCAAACTCACCTTCCTTCCATTTTTCAACATAACGTGTACACTTACAAGCGCGCGACTGTTTTAGTCTTTCATCCAGTAGCAGTAGTTGCCAGCGAATGGATAATATGAACTGATTATTTCATTTAAATCCATGTTGAGTGTGATTGTGATAATTATAAGTGCAAGTGAATGGTTGATATAACTTAAACCCTTAAAATGATTCGAGAGACTCTTATCACCCCCTCATAATATCAGATTTAATATTAAAGTTAGCTCCTAAGATTTTATTTATATTTTATCTAGCTTTTGTTTGTTTTGTATTTTTACCTCAATGATCAAAGTTTTGGGTCTTTTTTATTTTTATTTTTGGGTATTAACCTTTCGAATTACATACAATGCATAAAGGGTACTGCTGATGCCGTAAGGCAGTACTTGTGGCTGTTTGAGGAGCACAACGTGTTGGAATTCCTTATTCTTGCCGGTGACCATTTGTACCGGATGGATTATGAGAGGTTTATACAAGCACACAGAGAGACTGATGCCGATATCACTGTGGCTGCACTGCCCATGGATGAAAAGCGTGCCACCGCATTTGGTTTGATGAAGATTGATGAAGAAGGCCGCATTGTTGAGTTTGCTGAGAAACCCAAAGGAGACCAACTCAAAGCTATGAGGGTTGATACAACTATTTTGGGTCTGGACGATGAGAGAGCAAAGGAGATGCCTTACATCGCTAGTATGGGTATTTATGTTGTCAGCAAAAATGTCATGTTGGATCTGCTTCGAGACAAGTTCCCTGGAGCCAATGATTTCGGAAGCGAAGTTATTCCTGGTGCGACTTCCATTGGGATGAGAGTATGTATCATCCTTTTGTTTTAATCTACTCATTCTTCTTTCTTAAATTGAATCAATGAAGAGGTGGTGGTTTATTTTCCAATTTATCCATGCTGAAGCCATCCTACTTTGACGCATGTATTATGTATGCATGATATTATACGGCCATGGCGGATAGGCTTGCATATACTGCATAAGTAAGGAAACATGCAGTTAGAAGCAGTTGTGGGTTGTCTTGCCGCGTGTACCCCTTTGGAGATAAAAACCTTTTGGTATTTTCCTAGGTTCTAGTGAATTCTATGGTATCAGCAATATGGGCTACATCAATAGTCTCATAATTCATGGCCGCTATCATCTCATTCTAGAAAATGAGAGTAAATGTGTGATTTCAAAACTTTGGCATAACAAATTGATGCATCATCGCTTGCTGATGGTTTTTCATTCCGAATATTTTTTCTCCACTTTTTGCTTTGACTTCTAGGGAATCGCAACTCCCAGAGGATTAATTGTGTCTTGCTTCTTTGCCTTTATAGGTGCAAGCTTACTTGTATGATGGTTATTGGGAAGATATTGGTACGATTGAGGCTTTCTATAATGCAAATTTGGGGATCACAAAAAAACCAGTGCCAGATTTTAGGTTTTTCTTCTACTAATATTGTTCATGGGTATCGTGATTTTCTTTTGGTATTTTACATATGATAGATAACCCATATGAATTGTCATATGTCTGTATCGTTTTGGACTTTCTATTCCAGCTTCTATGATCGTTCATCTCCCATTTACACCCAACCACGGTATTTGCCTCCATCCAAAATGCTTGATGCTGATGTAACGGACAGCGTCATTGGTGAGGGTTGTGTAATAAAGGTACGATATTGAAAGGTTATGTTTGCAACCTACTTACAGTTTGTAGTTGCCTTGGTTGTTTATTGTATCACATACTTGTCTGTTTGCCTCTTCAATGTTTGAAAAAACTTCAAAATCTGGTTGTGACCAAATAATTTACACTCCTATGCAGAACTGCAAAATTCACCATTCTGTGGTTGGGCTTCGGTCTTGTATATCAGAGGGTGCAGTCATTGAAGACACACTATTGATGGGAGCTGATTACTATGAGGTAATACCTGGTAAAAGGGTTTTTGACCTGTTTTTTCTTCTTTTTTTTGAAGTGGTGATGTGATATTATTTTCCATTTTTATTTTCTGTGTATATTGGGATAAGTAGCTAAGCATTGAAACGTTGGGCTGGGTCTGCTAACATTGTAGTTGAATGAATTTTGGTGTTGAACTGATTCTGATTGTTAATTTGTCATTGTTTTCCTCCAGACGGATGCTGACAGGAGGTTCCTGGCTGCAAAGGGTAGTGTTCCAATAGGTATTGGCAAGAGCTCCCACATTAAAAGAGCTATAATTGACAAGAATGCTCGGATTGGGGACAATGTGAAGGTTGGGATCTTTTCAGCTTAACTTACCATCAATCTTTTAATTTGTTTCTACTATGAAGTCTCATGGCTGTTCTCATGCATCTTTTCACTTTATTTTTTGGGGAAGCAAGCCAAAGCTTAATCTGATGTCTGTTTTAAATTGGCTGCTCTGTTTATCATCATCATCATCATTATTATTTAACCTGGTCTTTGGAGTTCATGGTTAGTCTCAGCTGAAAAGACACCAGAATTATTGAAAGTGAGAATGAAACATCCAAATTTACCCAGTTTTCAATTGTTATGCAAAGGAGAATTTCCACTTGCATACTGTATGCAATGTTATGCTTGTCATGTTTGCTGATTAACCTTTACCTCTTCTATTTTCTTTCTTACCTTTTTCTTTCTTCTTTTTATTTTTTAATTCTTGCTTTCTTTTTTGGTCGGTGCCTTAAGCACTTAGAGATGAATCTATATATATATATATACACACACACACACATATATGTATGTATATATATTAGTTAACTTGATTTCAACATGTGTTATAAATATTTTCAGATTATTAATGGCGACAATGTGCAAGAAGCAGCAAGGGAAACGGATGGCTATTTCATTAAGAGTGGGATTGTCACGGTGATCAAGGACGCCTTGATTCCAAGTGGAACCGTAATCTAGAAACACTTTTTTACCTGTTCCTGCCGACTATGGAAGCTTCTCCCTAGATGTTGGTTTGACAAGCTGTTATAGGAAAGTCTACTTCCTCCTGAGTTTGATGTTTTCTGATTATGATGTATATTTGCCGGTAGTATATTGTAATTTAATAGAGGAAGAGACCTCAAGGTTACTCCCTTTTTTTCTACTCGAATAAGAAGCTCGTCAATACAAGCCTCCATGTTCCCCTTTACATCTTATCTACGCAAGTCTGCGACAAGCACCTATATGATAAAGTCTATTGCTGTTTCTTTGAGGGTTTGCAGGAATGAGCAGGCGGGATATTATAATAATATACTGAATGAAACAAACTGTAAGGTATATAAAACCTTTCATTAGATGAATAAGTAAATGCCACCTTTTCACTAGATGATAATGGATGAAACGGTACGAGAACTGGTGAAAATACTCTATACCCAAATTGTCATCTTTTTACCACGTGGTTTTCAAAATTCTACTTTATAGGTTTTAGAGACCTAGTTTAAGGTGCCACCTTTTGTTAAATGGCATCTTATGCAATTTTGATTGCTAAGATTAGAGTGGTAATTTGTGTTTACGTGTTGTGTTGTGTCAAGTTACGAGTATTAGACTATAAGAATCAATCTTAACACGATTTTTCCTTTTTTTTTTGGTAGTGTAAATCATATATTTCATTCATTTCAAAATGTATACAGTTTGTCAAACAACAACCCCCTGCGTACTTCCTCCGGGCATTCCTCCACCCAAACTAATTCCCCTCTAAGAGACGGCGAAACTTGCCAATTTATGTGCAACCTTGTTACCTTCCCTATGAACATGTGTAACATCCCACCCCTCCATAGTAACAAAGATGGCTCTAATATCATCAATCAAATGTTCACATCAAGAGTATATATCTTTCCCACTACTAATAGCCTGCACCACAACATGTGCATCTCCCTAAAAAATGACATTAGTTAGGTTCAACTCCACACACAATTCCACCGCCCTTTACAGAGCTAGGATCTTAGCCACTATTGGTTTAAAAACACCATGTTTACTCATACAAAGTAACATCAATACTTCCCCCATTGAATCTAGAATGATAATGCCTGTACCCATCCTACCATTCTTTAAATCCAAAGCAGCATCCCAGTTATCTTTACTCTATAGTCAATTGGTGCCTTCCACCTGATTTGATCTCTCGCCACCCATTGGGGAAAAACTTCTAATTTGGACCCCTTTTGTGGCTTCTGAAATATCTTAAGAGTTCTCTTTGCACCTTGAACCAACATACTTGGACTAGTGAAAGTCTGTTAAAAAACAAATCTATTCCTGTGCATCCATAACTCTCTCTCATAGTAACCGCCACCCATTCCAACTTTTCTGCTGATAATCTCTTGCAAATAGAGCCCCATAACACCATGAAGTCCTTCTCTAAGCAATGCCATTTCTGAATAGGAGCAGGAAATTCCAACCACACATTAGAGGCAGCATAGCATCCCCACAACACATGCTCTACAGTCTCCACTTCCCTAGCACTGATAGGACAAAGCTGTGTGTCACATATTTTCCTCACAAACTGGTTTTTTTTTAGTTGGAAGGCATTCATTCAAGGCCTTCCACAAAAAAGTCTTCACAATACCATAGACATTCAGCCTCCTCCATACTTCTTTCAAGCTGTCTATTTTAGAAAACTGCCCTCTCTCCCTCTGTCTCCTTTACATCTCTAGGTGATTTGCACTTCTCACTGAGAAGACTCCATTTTTTGAATGAAACCACATCCTTCTATCGGGAAGACTAGTTAAACTAATAGGGAGACTGCACACTAACTCAACCTCCTTTTCACAAAGGATGGCTCTAACCAGGCACTCATTCCACACTCGACCCCCTTCCACCAACAAATTCACACACTTGGGAGTCTTTATTCAGAATTTTGATAGGGGATTGATATACCCTAAGCTAGCCTCCAGAAAATCAAAGTTTCTAAATTATTTCTCCTTAAGAACCTTAGCAACCAGTGAGGAAGGAGTTGAAAGGATTTTCCAGCACTTCTTAGCTAACATGGCCTAGTTAAAACATTCCACATTTTTGAATTCCAACCCACCTCTACCCTTAGCCAACCCCATTTTATCCAAGCTCCTCCAATGAGTTTTCTTATCATTTTGCATATGGCCCCCCCAAAAACGAGCCATCATCCAAGCCAACTCCTTGCACAATCTCACTGGTAGCTTAAAAACACTCATATGTTAGGTGGGGATGGCTTGTACAACAGCTTTCAAGGGCACCTCTTTCCCAGGAAAAGATAAGAAATGATTCTTCCACCCATTCAACTTCTACCACACTTTTTCTTTAATTCCTCTAAAAGCTTTGTATTTGGATCTTCCCACCATGGTTGGCAATCCCAAATACTTCTCATAACTGCTACTACTACTAGAAGCTCCCACTTCCCTCAATAGCTTCTGTTTCACCTTCACTTTCACATTTTTCTCCTTATTAATACACTAGCTTGAGGCAACTTCATAAATTTCCAACAAAGTATTGAGCCTTCTCCACTCAGCTAAGCTGGCCTTCCCAAAAAAAAAAAAAACACAATCATCAACAAAAAGGAGGTAAGAAATCCTCATCCCCCTTCTAGCCACTTTGACCCCTCTAATCACACCACCTCTTTCAGCTTGCTCCAATAGAGAACTGAAGCCTTCTACACACAACAGAAATAGGTAAGGGGATAGTGGATCCCCTGCCTAAGACCTCTAGATGGAATGAAACTTTTATCATGTTTACCATGATCAAATCAACCCACTGCCTCTCACAACTCAATTTCAACATCATGGCCTCCTAGAAAACCCACTCCACCCTAAAATACCCCTTAGACATATCAAGCCTGATAGCCACATGCCCAACCTTTCCTTGCCCCCTAGCCTTCATTGTGTGTAAAACCTCGTATGCCACCATGACATTGTCAGTGATGATCATCCCAGGAATAAAGGCACTCTGGCTTGTAGAAATAATCTCATGCAATACTAATTTAACCCTATTAGCCAAAGTCTTAGCAATGATTTTATACAAGACGTTACAAAGGCTGATAGCCTAAAGTCAGTTACTGCTCTGGGCTCCTTTATATTAGGGATGAGAGACATAAATGTACTATTCAGAGTCTCCCCCATATTACTACCCCTCTAACACTTTTAAGACTGCTGCACTCACCTCTTCCCCCATTATACTCAGTAAGTCTGGTACAAACACACCTGAAATCCATTGGGACTTGAGGCCTTCAAATACCCAATCTAGCTTAAGGCAGTCTCCACTTCCTCCCTAGTAAATTCTTTTAAAAGCTTACCATTTGTCTCCTTGGTAACTCTAGGCGGCATAGCTTGTAAACAAGCCGCCAACTCAGTAGTAGAAGGATTAGTTGAGCTGAAAACATGCTTATAGTGCTTCTGAAAAGCCTCCACTATACCAACAGGATCCACCCATTCCAATTGATCGGAATCCACCACA
This sequence comes from Carya cathayensis, assembly GCA_011037825.1. NCBI lineage: Eukaryota > Viridiplantae > Streptophyta > Magnoliopsida > Fagales > Juglandaceae > Carya > Carya cathayensis. Next base: position 904,236 of record QGSO01000410.1, read on the forward strand.
GACTTAATACAGTTTTTCTTCTTTCTCTGTGAGGCACATGCATGAAAGAATTTTGTGTTTTTGTCTCCCAGTTTGTACCAATTACACTTTGCCCTTTGCCTCCACTTCAAATCCTCCAATTCTAGCAAAGTCTCCACCTCCTTCTGTAGCCGTTTTATTCTCTCAGAGTTGCGAGGCCCTTCATTATTTTGCATCTTCTTGATCTCATCTGAAAGCTCATTGATCTCTTTAAACCTGTTTCTCTTTCTATATCTGGCCCAATCTAAGAGAGAACCACTGCAACCCTTTAATAAATTATGAACTTTCCCCACAGGTTCTGTCCCCACTCCACCCTTCCCCCATTCTTCAGAAATCAGACTCTCACACCCATCCTTCTTTGCCCAACTAGCCTAAAACCTAAACATGAACTATTTCCTCCTATTTAGATTCAAAGGAGTTTTCCAACATAGTTGCAAAGGCATGTGGTCTGAGCACCTCCCAATTAGAACCTCCACCTTAACCCCTTTGAAACACGAGAACCACATGGGATTAACTACAAACCTATCCAACCTCTCCTTAGTAAAGGTATCATCAGAGTGTTTATTACTCCAAGTAAACCAATCCCCTTTACAACCCACATCATCCAGAAGATTCTTCATAAACAGTTCTCTAAACAACTCCATCTGTTTCTCATCCCTCTATTTACCCCATCTTTTTCTCATTTTCAGAAATAATTTCATTGAAATCCCCATACACACACCAAGGGACTTGCTCACTAGGTGATAAAAGATTAAGCAACCTCTAGGATTCTTGCCTTTTAGTAGTTTCATGGTGCTCATAAAAGCCAGTTAGGAAACATCTGTTGCTCATCCCCTACCCTTGAAACTAGGCACTGATGTGTCTTTAAGAGAAGTTAAAAATCTCCACCAACTCCTCCTACTTCCATAATAAAGCCAACCCCCCTTTCCTCCTCATAGCATCGACAACAAAACACCATTCAAAGCATAATTTCCTTCTAACCACCTCCATTTACTTGATCTAAGCTTGGTTTCAACAAAAAAAAACCAAGTTGGGCTTCTTCTTCTCCACCATCTGATGGAGCTCTCGAACTGTTCAAGAGTTCCCAAGCCCTCGACAATTCCAACTAATTAGATTCATTAGACTTGGCGGGGCTGGCAACCAGCATCCTCTAACTCAACTTCATCTCCAACATTACCCTCCCCCCCTTCCTTTCTCAACCTGCAATTCCTCCCCACCACCCCACCCTCCTCCTCAACCACCCTACTCAACCTCTTCCTCCCTACTTTTATAGTCTCAATCAGGCTTGAGACCATTTTTTCCCAAACCCTCCTCTTCCACAGGCCACATTTTTTAGGTCTCATCTTTTCCCCTTTCACTACTCAACTACCCAATTTGACTTCCCCCTCAGGATGAACACTCACTTCCTCATTTGAACTGTAGCTCACACAATGAATCCTTCTCACTACCTCTTCCCCCTCAATAGCCTTAAAAGGCTGTATAGGCTTCACTATTGCCGATGACCACTTATCTTCTTCCTCCTCCCTCTGAACTACGTTACCCACAGACTTCCCCCTTAAATCCTTAACCTCCTCTCCACCCTGCTCCCCTGACGTCTCAGAGAACTCCTGATTGCCCCTCCTCACTTCCTCATCCTCACGCTTTCTCATCCCTTCAAATCTAAAACTTTTACTCAAACATACTCTCAATCAAGGCCCAAATTGGCCCTCCTCCTCACCCAAAACTATTAAACACCCCTCCTCAGAATGAAGAATCCTACCACATTTGAAACATTTCCTCGGAAGTTTCTCATATGATAGAGGGACTCGCATATTTCTCCCTAGCAGATTAACTGTGTGACCTCTAGCCACTACCTTTTTTAGATCACACAATACACAAACCCTCGTAAATCTTCCACATCTCATGCCATCCTTCGTCACATCTACATCTACTACTTTCCCTCCAAGAATTTCCAACCAGCTCCCCCACTGTCTTATTCATATAGGCTAGTGGTAAGTTGTGTAACTGAATCTAGAATTGCTCCTCCTCAAAACTGATTTTATTAGGTTGAGTGATACCATCGAACAATTTCAAAACAAATAAGTGATTGTCAAAGAGCCATGGCTTAGCTCGCAATACTCGATTCCTATTGCCAGAATTCACAAAGGTAATAATGAAACAATTGGCTTTGAACTCATGAAACACTAGAGGTTTCCCGACACTCCAAATCTTCTCCATAGTCCAATGAACCACCTCCTTCCCAATTATTCTATTAGCAATAATCTTCCCCACCAAACTGCATTTTGCCTTCAACGAGAATTCCTCCCTACATTTATCGTGATCGGCACATTCTCTTCTTCATTCAGCTATAGACACTCCCAAACTTCCTCCAATTCCTCCATTACGCCTCCTCGACCACGCTGTGAAGCAAGAACAGGGAATCTCAATTACCCCTTCTTGAGACGAAATCTAGAAAAGGAAAAACAGACTAACAAACTCCTTCTCCACTGATCACTAGAGTGCATAGTAGAGAGCATACTCCTTGCTAAAAAAAGGCAAACAAACATCTAATCCACTTACTGAACACAACATAGTTTATCTCTTGAACTCATTTGATATAAATGGATTGATTTGATCAGTATATTTATTTTGATTTAATTAATATAATTTCATATATAATACAAAGATAATTATAGAAATCATTCATAATTATGATTAGATTCAATGTATAATATTTTATTATTAATACCCAACTGAAAAATAATATCATTTTTATGTATATATATATATATATATTTGTCCTTAATATTGTTATGTCCACTTGAATAAATTGATGTGATACCTTTGAAGTAATTTTTTTTTTTTTTTAAATTTTGATAGTTAATATAAAAGATTCATAACAAATGGATTATTTATAATGTGTACTTATAAGTGAGCGTGACTAATGACTCCTCGATAGAACAACCTCATAGCCTAATGCAAATTTTGTAAAAAGAGTCTGAGGCCCAATTACATCTATCGACCAAGAAAAAAAATACTGATAAAATTCTTCCCGAAACCTCAAGAAATGTCAAAGCAACATGATCGTTATTGGTGAAAGCCATAGGATGCGAGAAGTCGACGGTCACACTTCGGTCGCAATTTTGATCTAGAAGGATTAGTGAATGTTTTTAATCTATTTCGTCTTATCTCATTTTATTTCTTTTTTAAACATCACTCAAACACAAATATTTTCAAACTTTAATCATTACAAGTTTTCCAAACTTCTAAATAAAACACAATTCAACTTTTTCAATTCTAAAAAAAATTATATTTTAACAATATTTTAACTTTATAATATTTTTTATTCAACTTTTTATCTCTCTTTTCTCAAAACCCAATAAATAAGTAACTCAAACTATCTTATTACTATTTACAAATTATCTTCTATTTATAAAATTTTCATTTTATCTCATTCCTCAAACATCACATTAAGTGAAGAGATGAAGTATAGGTTTCTATATTCTGATGGGGAACTGGGGCAATGGGCCGAGCATTTGTAATGGGTAATTAAAGTTTGAGTCTTTGTTATTTCGTTACTCATTTATAACTTGAGTCCAATGGGTGGGTCACCTATTAGTATCTGTTATTGTATTTGCCGTGTAGTCTGAGTCTAGAATGGAAATATTGGTTAGGATAATGCTTAGTGAACCTATAGTGTACCATTGTTGACCCACTTTGTTTCATTTTTTTTTAATTTTTTTTGTTAGTGATTAAGTAAGTGAATATTATTAAGTTTATGTATTTTTTATATATAAAAAATATTTAAAGATATTAAAATAAAAGAAAAGCTAAAAAAAATACAAAATTTTTTAATTGCATTGATAAGTTGGATTTGTAGGTAGGGACATTGGTCCTTGTAGCAGTATCTTATTGGTTATGCTTTTCGTATGTCAATCTTTATACAAGGCATATTCTGTATGTATTTGGTTATGTCAGATTTTATGAGAAAGATATACTATCTTTTCCCTTTCTTCCTCTCTATCTATGAAGGCACTCACCCTCAAAGTGAGCTATTTTCCATTTTCATCAAACCTTTACTCAGTTTTTTTTAATAGAAATATAATATATATTACTGCACAAATACAAGAGATTTGATCCCAAGTGACAAAGTATGGCAGAAGGAACCAGACTCAATCAGCTCCAGGAAGGACTTTCGGCCTTGAAGAAATCCAATAATTCCCAGTTGAAAGAACTTCATCTTGCTAGCTTCCTTTCTTCATTTGGATGATGTTGTGATTCCTATTTTATTGTTGACTCCGAGCTCTTGGGTAGTTGTTCAGCTCTTCTGACTATGCTTTCTGTGGTGAACTCTTTCGACTCTTCATGGTTTGCCGTGAAAAAGAATAGGTAGTTCTCAGGTGTAAAGGAAGAGCTGCCTTTTTCCCAGTTCTTCATACTTGCTTTCAAATGTCTGGCGGCTTCACTTCCATTTTTGATACTTGTACATTCTTTCAGGACGTCCATGACTTTTTTCATTTCGGAAAGTTGAAAAATGTTCCTCATTCTTGGTTTGCAAAGTAAAGTAAAGGAGTTGAGCTTGCAGGAGACAGAAATGTTAGCCCTCAAAAGACTGATTCTGTGGTGCAGCAACTAGCTTCTCTAACATTAAAGCTGCAGAAAAGGAACAACAATAGCCCTCATGGAGAATCATCTTCAGGCAAACATGGCTCCCAGAATGAGCAGGTGGAGCAGGGAAGAGAGCTTCATCCCTGCCTGGTAAGAATTGATTTTTCCACTTTCCATGGTAAGGATCCTAGTGGCTAGCTATATAAGACTAATCACTTTTTGGCATACCACAACACACTTACATACCATAAGCTAAGGTTAGCTTCATTTCATATAGACGAACAAACCTTGGTTTGGTTCCAAGACTTGGAGAAGTTTGGGAAATTCAAGATTGGGAGAGTTTCACTAAGGCTCTGTTAGTAAGATTTGGATCATCTTCTTATGATGATCCAATGGAGTCCTTAACTAGGCTTAAACAAACTGGATTTGTAAAAGAGTATAAATTTAGTTTTGAAGGGTTGTTTAATCAGCTAAGATGTTTATTAGAAGGATATAAGTGGAGTTGTTTCCTTAGTGGGCTGAAAGATGAGATTAGACTTTGAGTATGTATGTTTAATCCCAAAAAATTGTTGACAACCTATAACCTTGCTAAGATTCAAGAGGAGAATGTAGTGGTTAGTAAGAAGAACCCTTGAGTTTTTTTACTCTTAACATGATGCTGGAATCCTCAAACACAACACTACCATTGCCTCAAACAACACCCACACTAACCCAAATGCCATTATTCCAGTTCAGAAAACTAAAACCCATCAAATGTAGGAGGTAAAAGACAAGGGGTTGTGTTTTTTTTTTTTTTTTTTTTGTAATTTTAAGTGGAATATGGGCCATAGGTGCCAACAACCCAAATCATTCTTGATAGATGAAGTGGATGATGAATTTGATGAAATTGAATAAGGAGGATAGGAGGTAGCTAGTGAAGAAATTCTAGATTTTGTCAATAACCCCAACCAACCCGAGATTTCCTTGCATGCACTCATTGGTTCTTTAAACCCCAAAACCATGAGAATTAAGGGATGAATAGGGAATCAAGAATTGGTTGTGCTAATAGATTTAGGAAGTACTCACAATTTTTTGGACTCTTCAATTGTTAAAATGGGGGAAATTCTGTAACAATCCGCTAGAAATTCAATGGTAGAATTTCTATAGACTTGAGGAACCTCGTGAAAACTCCATAAGTTTTCACGAATCGGCTAATCACAAAAGTTTTAGTCTGTCAACATAGTCAGTGTTATTACTCACTGTGGTGCTAGAAATGCGATTTTAATTGTTTGAGCTAGTTAGAAGTGTCAGAATACGTTATAGTTTACACCACTAGACTCAGTTGAATATTTAGGATTTTATGGCGCAATAACCCATTTTCATAATTTCAGACGAAACGGCTATTCGAAACTGTGAATTTATTTATAGGGGCACTTCGGGGTTGAGTTTTGGTAATCGGTTTTTACTGTAAGTTAATATGAATATTTAGAATTTTTCAGTACTAGGTTTATTACGTTTTTCTTTTGAGTTAATAATAATCTCGATAAGCGTACTAAGTGCAGTGTTTTCAAAATCACAGTGTGGAATGTCCAAATTGAGTTAGAGAAGTTTTATTTGGATACTTGGCAAGATTTTAGCCACACATAGTGAATAGTATTAGACACTTGGCACAAAGAGGAACCATCAGATGGATTTGTGAATGAAATCAAATGTGAGATCATGTCACCTAAGCAAAACTCTTTTCATCTGATCAACTATTTGAGCCAGATCAAAGGGGGTTTCAACCCTAGTGAAATCCTAAATGATTGGAATCCAATTGAAGCCCCATAAACTTGGTTGAAACCGAAACCCTAAACGGTTTCCCCAAACCCTAAAGTTGGTCTTCAAACCCTTTTTGATCCAATTTCTAGCATTGTGTTTAATCACTTAATTAAATCACTTCCATATGCTATTAATTTCTCATATCCTTGTTATGACATCATTATCCAAGCTTTTAAACCTTCAAAATTTGATTGGGCCAAGAAAAATTGGTTTTGGGATTGATAGCATCTCAAAACCTAACCAAACCCCCTTTAAACCCCAAATTGAAGCTCACTTGGTTGAGGCCCACGAAGGCCCACGAATTTGGCCACCTTGGCAAGGCTTCTTGGAGAAGTTTCCTCCCCCACATGGCAGACCATCCACTGCCCTTGGCTGCACCCAACAGTGCCTTGATGAGTTGGAAAAACCCACCCCATCAACCTTCATACTTCACAACTTCTGCAGGCAGTCTTTTGCCCCCCACTATTCTCCACTTTGTGTCACATAGCCACCTCCAATCAAGGGTCATTCAAGTCAATATATTCCCCCTACAGAAGTCTTGAGTGGTGCAAAACACACTTCCTTCCTTTTCATCACTTCTTCAGCCCGTTCTTAGAGAGAAATCCAAAAGAGTTCTCTCGGGCAAATTTCTAGGTCTTCTTGGGTGGAAATTTTTGACCATTTGTAAGTATTTTCATATGATGACTCCTTCATAAAAGTTGTTCCGATTTGAGTATTGTTTTTGTAGATATATTATTCGTATCATTCCATGGTCATTTGATCAGTCAAAAGTATTTTTAACCATGGAAAGGTCATTCTGGGCGTGAATTTGGAGAGTATGTTATGTTTTGGAGTTTTTGACCAAGCTAATGGACATATCTTGGTCCAAAAATTTTATGGAGTGTTCTTAGCATGTGTTTAAGAGTGTTCATTAAGTTTTTGTTGCATGAATAAAGCTTTTGATGATAGATTTTCTTAGATCTAGAAACTTAAAAACTGGAAGTGGCAAAACAGTTTTTATTTGGAGAAAGTTTGAATATTTCGAGATTTGATCTTACTCTAAAGGCTTTGATATTTTTATATGATAATCCTAAGTCTCTTATTTTCATGTTAGGATATTATTTGAAGATATTTAGTATTAGTTTCAAAGATATGATTTTTCTATGCAAGAGGATTTCGGTTAGGTCTAAGATTTGATGTTTTTGTATTAGATCCATATTTTATTGAGTTTTAGCCATGTGATTTTAATTTTGATGGTTGGATATTCTTTAGAACACATTTTTAAACCATGTGATGTTTTAGTTTGAAGATCTCACTTTCTTATTGATCAAAATAATAAGTTGGAGAAAAAAGGCTTGTTGTTACAGTTAATTGAGCCGAGAGAGAAAAACATAGCTGAAGAAATACCTCCTCCCATCTAAGAGTTACTCAGCTAATATGGGGATGTTTTTTGCGACTCTACACCAAATCAGTTTCAAGAAGACCATATCTATACCCCTCTTTCTAGAAAGAAGAAATTGAAAAAATTGTGAGGGAATTGTTGAGTACATGGGTGATAAGGCCTAGCCACATCCCTTATTCTTCCCTTGTTTTATTGGTGAGAAAGGTTGATAGTACCTGGCGAATGTGTGTTGATTATAGAGCCCTAAACAATGTGACTATCAAAGACAAATTCTCTATTCAAGTGGCAGAGGATTTGATAGATGAACCCACTGGTCAAGATTTTTTTCCAAGTTGGACTTACATTCAAATTATCACCAAAGTATGGTTAAACCTGAGGATATTCATAAAACAACGTTTAGAACTCATAAAGGGCATTATGAATTCATAGTAATGTCATTTGGGTTGACTAATGCAACTCAATTTTCTAAATCTTAATGAATGAAATTTATAAGCCCTATTTAAGAAAGTTTTTACTAGTATTTTTTTTATGACATTTTGGTGTACAACAGAATCATGGAAGAGCATGTCCAACACTTACAATTAACCTTAGAGGTTCTAAAACAACCCAACTTGTTGTGCTACTATGGAGGTATCCTATTTGGGGCATCTAATCTTTGCAACAGGGGTAAAAATAGATCATGAGAAATTGGCAGCAATGAAGAACTAGTTATTCCTGACTACTTTAAAATCACTAAGGGGTCTCTTGGGCTTGACTAGATATTATAGGAGGTTCATTAAAGGATATGGAAGCATTGTAGCCCCTCTTGCCCGAGTTCTAAAGAAAAATCAGTTATGTTGAAATGAAGAAGCTAATGAAGCCTTTCAGAATTTGAAGAGAGTAGTAACTCAACCCCTTATATTAGCCTTACCTAATTGTTTTCTACCATTTTGATCAAGTGTGATACTTCAGCTTCTGCTATTGGGGCTATACTTTTGCAAAGAATTAAACCCATACCATTTTATAGACATGCTTTGAAAGGGAGGGTCATATCTCTATCAACTTATGAAAAAGAAATCTATGCCTTGGTGATGGCATTACAAAAGTGGAGGCCCTACTTATTAGGACACCCTTTTGTGGTTAGAATCGACCATCAAACCTTTAAATATTTGTTAGAGCAAAAGGTGGAGATATCTATGTAGCATAAGTGGATTTCAAAATTCCTTGGATATGATTTATTGGTGGAGTAATGGAAGGGTTAAGACAATACAGTGGTTGATGTTTTGTCAAGGAGAATTGAAACAGAAAACCCAAGAGAAGAGGCCACTTTAGCAGTCATCTCACTACCTACGCTTGACTGGTGGGAAGAGATTAAAGAGGGCTATGCTATAGACCTTAAAATCCAATACTTACTTTAGAGATTTCAAAGGGGTGAATTACCCCCAACTTACATTATCAAGTTTTAGACTCTTATTTTATAAGCAGAGGGTTGTTGTGGCTGATGATAGAAGTTTCAAGCAAAAGTTACTACAATTATTACACACCAGCCCTGTGGGAGGACATTTTGGATATGATAAGACTCCTCATTGATTCAAGAGAGATTTTTTCTAGATAGGGATGACGACTGAAGTAAAAAAAATCATGCGAGACTATGACGCTTGTCAAAGTTATGGGTGAAAATTGACACTATCGATGCAGTTTCGGTCCCCTTCATTAGTGGTTTTGGTAGGTATCTCCCCTTGAAAAAACACGTCGGTGTGGTTTTGGTCCAAGAACAATTACGATCAATTCATCGGTGCCCATCGGTGTTCCCATCGGTTTACAAGTCTAGAAAGAGATAGTGACAATTGGATAATAAAGAATTGTTTGTCTTTGAGTATTTTGGATTAGAAGTAGAAAATCTAAGTTGGAAGAATCGGGGAATGAGTAACGTAATTAGAAAATATCAGAAAACCTAATTTATCTCTCCCTTTGAAGTGTTGCAGAAAACTCATTACAAAATACCAGCCTATAAAACTCAAAGCAATACTCATCCAGAGGACCAAACTAAGCCATAACAAAAAACTAGAAAAGTTAAAAGAACCCCATCAACAAATCTCACAACAAATATCACAAGAGTCACAATAAAATCACTAGAAAAATTAAAAGAACTCCATCAACAAACCTCAAATGAATCGGAGATAAGAGAGCTTGAAACGACGCAAATGGATGAAATGGTGCAAATGGTAGGAGGGAGAGAGGGACTGCAATGGAAGAAGAACCCCATCAACAAATCTTAAATGAATCGATGGCATCGGGGGTAGAGAGAGAGAGAGAGAGAGAGAGAATGACACAGAGGAAGACTGAAGTGAGGGGAAAGGGGGGCTCGAGGGGTTAGGGCTTCAACCCTAACCCAAAACGGCATCATTTGGTGTATTAAACCAAACAGAGTCATTTTTTATATATTTTTTTTCAAAACCTTGGGTATAAAACGACGTTGTTTAAATCACTTAAGTGAAATTGCGTCATTTTGTATTAGAAATATAAATAAAAATATAATATATTATATCGACCAGTCCTGCGGTTTGAACTAGACTAAACGGGTCAACGTCGGTTTTACTTATTTTCTATCGCTGGCTGATTGGTTCCCCACCAGTTTTAGCCGGTTCCTGAATCCAACAGTCGATCTCCATCAACGACCGTTAGTATGGCTGGTTCCTCTTCACCCTTACTCAAAGTGTCAAAGCTGAACAGACTAAACCAAGTGGGTTGTTGCAACCCCTCCCTATTCCTTCACAGCCATGGACACAAATCTTTATGGATTTTATTGAAGGTTTGCCCCTCTCACAAGTGTTTAATAGCCTATGGGTTGTAGTAGATAGACTCACAAAGTATAGACATTTCACTCTCTTGACCATCCATTTTCTGCTAAAAAGTAGCTCAGTTGTTCACCAAGCATGTCCTACTTCATGGGATAACCAATTCCATTGTCTTTGACAAAGGTAGTACTTTCACTAGCCAAATCTGGTGGGAGTCGTTCAAGATCCAAGGAGTGCAGCTTGCATTTAGCACGGCTTACCATCCTCAGTCAAATGGTCAAACCGAAGCAATCAACAAGTGCATTGAAAATTACTTGAGGTGTTTTACAGGGGATAGGCCTCGAGACTGGGCACTATGAGTTCCTGTTACTGAATGGTGGTACGACACTACTCAAAATTTTTTGACTCAATTAACTCCCTTTCCAAGCCCTATATGGATACCCTTTTCCCAAGCTATTAAGTTATATGCTAGGGATATTCAGGGTTGAAGCTGTGGATGACGCCTTACAATCAAGGGAACACATGCTAAGGATCCTAAAGCATAACTTATAGAGAGCTCAGAACCACATGAAAAAAATATGAGGATCCAAGAAGGAAAGAAAAGAGCTTTTAGATCATCCTATGTAGTTGTACCAACAACTCTCAATGGCGAATAGCCACAACTTGAAACTCATGCCATGGTTTTATGAACCTTTTTAGGTCATCCATAAAGTGGGTTCAGTGGCATATCCGCTACAACTCCCTCCCACCTAAACCATATATCTAGTATTTCATGTGTCCTAACTGAAGAAGAAACTCGGGCAGAGGAACTTACCTCTTGTAGATCTGCCCCTAAAAGTCTCAGCATGGGTCCTTAAACCAAAACTAGAGGGGGTGTTGAGTTGTCGAGTTTGCAAGTCCAAGAATCAACCTCTCACGGAGTTATTGGTGCAATGGCCAGGGCAAAACAAGGATGGCGCAACGTGAGAACTGTACGAGCTACTAAAGCTCTCTTAGTCGCACCTTGTGGGCAAAGTGCTCTAAGGGAATGGTTTTGTCACACGTCGATTGCAACCCAAATCTAGAATGATGAAGTGAAGCAATAAGGTGTAGGGTCTATCTTCTGATGGGGGAACTGGGCCAATGGGCCTATGTAATGGGTAATTAAAGTTTGGGTCCTTGTTATTTCATTAGTCCTTTATAACTTGAGCTCAATGGGCCAGTCAGCCTAGCTGTAAGTATTTATTATTGTGTTTATTGTGTAATCCGAGTCTTGAAAGGGAATCTTGGATGTTATGATCTTCGTGTGTCAGCCTTTATACGAGGCACATTATTTGGTTGTGTCATATTTTATGAGAATACAATCACTATCTTTTCTCTTTCTTCCTTTATATTTCTAAACGTACTCACGAGTTGAGCCATTTGCTATTTTCATCAAACCTTTACCCAACTTTTTATAGAAATACATTATATATTAGAAGACAAATATAAGAGTGTTACATCGACCTCAAGTAGTTTATTACCGGTCAATCTTCTAATTCATATTATCATAATTTTTAGACGTCGCAAATAATTAAACAAGTCAATTATTTTAATTCAAATATATGATAAATTTTAAAAGGAAATATAATATCTCTCCTGACTTTAAAGTATCATGTACTAGAATCTAGTCTCGAATGGCATGAAAAATCACCAGCCATGATTACGAGCATGAGTTGTTTGTAGGGGTGTAAAAAGAATTGATGAACTGGTAAACCGAATCGGATCAGACTGAACTGATGGGTTAGGTCCCGTATCGAGTTTGATTCAGTCCGATACCGGTTTAATATTTTTAAAAACCGATTAAAATGGGTCCCGTTCCAGTATTTCTTTTTTTAAAAACGGACCGGACTGGTTTATATATATATTTTTTAATTTTTATATTGTCTAGAATTTTTATATATAATATATAATTATATATAAAATAATTTTGTATTATATGATAAATTAATAATTAATATAATATTAAATTTTAAAATCTTATATCACTATATATTATAATATACTATAATATATCACTAATGTCTATAATACAATTATAATATATATTATACTATACTATAATATATTATCACTATATTATTACATACTATAATATACTATATTATATAATATATAACATTATATATTAAAACTGAAAAATCGGACCTAATCAGACTGGAAACTAGTAAAACCGAGGTACTAGTTTAGGAGGTTAACTGATGTGTAATTAATTTTTTGAAAAATACAAAATTGGTGTGCGCATGCCGGTTTGATCTTAAATTTTATCTAAAACCAGACCAGACCAGTTACACCTCTAATCGCTTGCTGCCCACGAATGTCGAATGAGAGGGTGAAAGGGGAAAAAAATATTAAGAAGCCATTTAGATTAAAAGATACTCTCAATTATTTCATATCATCTCACTATTTTAATTTTTATAAATTCTCACGTATAATATAATAAGTTAATTAATTTTTTAAATTTTTAAATATTAATAATATTAAAAAATAATATTTTATTTAATTTTAAGTTTCTTCCATCCAAACTATTCTCACTATCTCAACAATTCAGTCATATTTTTCTTCCCCGGTTTGAAAAAGGTTAAAAACAAAACGAACAAATATGTAGCCGGCATTAATGGCGGGATATGAGTGGCTGTGGGATGATACGTTTCGCTTCCATTCTCCTTTTCCTTCTTATTTTCGTTGTTGTTATTATTATTATCTTTTAAATCAAATCAAACCGTTTAATGCTCCCATAATAGCCACTCGCTATCTCGTGACGAGTGAAGTGAATGAATGACAGATATCTCCGGCTCTGGTAATTCCCACCCATTGCCTCTCCGAATATTTTGCGTATTTTGTTTTTGTGCTCATCTCAACCTACAAACACGTCCGTTCTACTTCATCAAAGAGAGAGTTCTCCACGAGGTCGGTCTATTCCGCGTCCTTCTATGTGTTCTTCAACGCACAACGCTACACAGCAGTAATGCCTGTTGTTGGAGATGGAACTCTCTTTGTTATTTTGGAATAGCTACACCTCATGGATGATAACGACCACGACAACAGCAACAAATCACCAATGGTTCGGGTCCATTCCACTGTGGAGGTTCGCTTCATCATCATCGTCGTCGTCGTCGTCGTCTTATCCTTCTTCTTCGTTCTATAAACTTTGGCATTGATTCTTTTCTGAAAGGCATTTGCATCTTCTTCCTTGCTAATCACAGATGGGGTCGTTAGAAGGAAGATCGGTCATTGAATTTGAGGACGACAACTTAGTAAGTCCTTCATCCATTTCTAGAAAGAAACATTCTTTCCATGAGCCTCCGCGTACATCTGCTGGCGGTTCGGAGAATTTTTGTCCGAAACACATGATGAATAGTGTGATTGGTAGCATAAAGATCGTACTCCTCTCTGCTAAAATCAACTTACTCATCCCTTTTGGCCCTCTAGCAATCTTGGTCGATAAATCCTCTGGCCATCACGTGAGCTACCTTTATAAACTTTTACGCTCCCGTACATATCTTCCGTATAATCATTGAATAAGCGCTTTGTTAATTTTGTTTCTTCAATTCCATTTCAGGGATGGGTATTCTTTTTGTGCTTATTGGGTATTATGCCTTTGGCTGAGCGTCTGGGTTATGCTACAGAGTAAGGTTTCTCTTACTTAACTATAATTCTGTGCGAATTGTTCAGGTGAGGTTTCGACAGTGAGTCAAAACGAGACGGCAGATATAAAAGTTAATAAAATATTATTAGAATATTATTTTTTAATATTATTATTATTTTAATATTCAAAAATTTTAAATTATTTATTATATTTTGTATAAAAATTTGAAAATATTATAATAATTAAATAGGATGAGACGAGTTGAAATCAATTGATTTGAATCCAAACGGGGCTTGACCTGATTGTGGAAGACTCATGCAGCATAATCTTCTCCAAAGGATCGACATGCCTAGCGGGGAAGAGAGCAACACATTCGTAGTTAACTTTATTCTATTTGTTTAAGCAGTGCTCATTTTGCGTTTATTTCGATCGAAAAGTGACAAGTACCTAATATGTCGTGGGATTGCTTTGATGCAGGCAGCTGGCTTGCTTTACTGGACCTACAGGTGATTTTATTTAAGTTCTAGCCTAAAAATAGCCTCTTTCCTTTCCTTTCTCCACTTATAAGTCCTTTCAATTCAATAAGATTCGCATTTTTTGTTTATATTGATCAGTTATTGCTAGCATTTGTCCTTAATTCTTTCAATTCAACTGTGATTTCATTCCATGATCAACCAAAAAAAGAAGTTACTGTTCAAAATTTCCTCTTCCCTCCAGTTGAGTCAGATTCTCATGCTTTCTGAGTATTCAAAGGTGTCATAACTTACTCGTGTCACCACATGTTATGTGTTACTTTATGTTACTCTTCATGGTTCACTTGACAATACATCGACCTTTTTTCCAATAATCAAGAGAAATCTCTCTTGTTTATGGACAATAAGTCGGGGGTAGATCATGCCAAAGACTATGTACCATCCCATGCATTTTGGCGTAGATGTTATGCTTAGTTGCTTACAATGAAAGCCTGAATGAAAACTATCATTACCATCTTCTCCACTTATTCAAGTTATATGTTCCTTTACTTTATGGCATGATATGATTATTTTCAATTTTGATCACTTGAGATACTTTCTTTTGAGCTTTGCAGTTGGAGGTCTTCTAAATGCTACTTTTGGAAATGCAACAGAATTGATAATATCAATTCATGCATTGAAAAGTGGCATGATACGTGTTGTTCAACAGTCACTGCTGGGTTCAATTTTGTCTAACATGCTGCTAGTCCTTGGATGTGCATTCTTCAGTGGCGGGCTCATGTTTTCTGAGAGGGAACAAGAGTTTAATAAGGTTATTTTTTCACCATTGGAGCATATATAATCTTTGAAATAAAGAATCACATTTAGTCGTTTATACTCTTTCTTGTATCATTTATATCTTGGTAGACAATAAAGTTCAAATTATTCCACATTTATTTTCAGGCAGCTGCTGCGGTGGATTCTAGTTTACTGTTGATGGCAGTCATGGGCCTGCTATTTCCTGCTGTTCTTCATTCTACACACACAGAGTTACATTTTGGAAAGTCTGAGTTAGCCCTTTCAAGGTTCAGTAGCTGTATTATGCTTGTGGCATATGCATCCTATCTTGTTTTTCAGCTGAAGAGGCAGAAGAACCTGTACCTCCCAGTTAATGAGGTTTGTACATTGATAATTTGCTGAGGGAAGATCGTTTTCTTATTATTACAGTGTGTCAATGTTGTATTACTCATAAAAAAATGTCAGTGTTGTATTGAAATACTTTTTTCTTAATTATTTTAAGAAACAAGTCAAATCTTGATTTTATTAACTATCCTCACTTTCGGCAGAGGAATACCATGTACAAGTAGAAGAGTGTTGGGATTACAAAATCCCAAAACCAAACTCTTAGAACTCTTATAAAAATAAACCTATCAAAATAAAACTATACTTAGTACATTTTAATGCCTAAAAGAAGGAAAACCTGCCTTATCTGTATTCATTTTATTGCTGTTTTTGGAAGTCTCATTACTGTAGAGAAAGAAGCCTCATAACCTGCAGCACCATGGTTAGCCAAAGCATCTGCAAAAAGATTAGCCTCTGTAAATATGCTTTTATCTCCACCTGGCTGTAAGTTCGAAGTTGTAATATGCCATCCCAAATATCAACATACTGCCAAGGGGGGCTGCTGTGTTCTTGAAATCAGTTAACAATAGGTAGGGAATCATTCTTTACCATTACATTCCAAAGCTGGGTCAGCCGATAACAGGTTAGAAGGCCAAGCTTAAGAGCAGATAATTCAGCCAATACATTGGTACGATTTCCCAGAAAACTGGAAAATCCATAAAGAAAAGAACCACCAGCTGTACGAATTACACCCCCACAGCCAGCAGCACCTGTTTCCTTTAGATGAACCATCTAAATTGAGTTTTAGTGTATCCTGTGGAGGAGGAAACCAATTAAGAATAAGTAGAGAATCAGTCACTACTATTACATTCCAAAGCTGGAGTTGATAACAGGTTAGAAGGCCAAGCTTAAGAGCAGATAATTCAGCCAATACATTGCTACCATTTCCCGGAAAACTGGAAAATCCATAAAGAAAAGAACCACCAGCAGTACGAATTACACTCCCACAGCCAGCAGCACCCGGGGTTTCCTTTAGATGAACCATCTACATTGAGTTTTAATTTATCCCGAGGAGGAGGAAACCAATTAACCAAAAGAGATTTTTTCAAAGTAACAGTTAAGAGAGGAATATTGCGATAATCCAATGTAGAGATACTATGTTTTGCAACAGGTTTAAGGGGTTTAACAAAAGGGTTAAGTACCTACAACCACCTATTTGCCTCTAAACATATTTGTATTGAAATACATGACTATTCATTCCATCTAAACGTGTTCGTATTTTATTTTGAATTTAGCTAAATAATTTACACCTTGGGTTTAGATAAGTTTTGGGATGTTTCACTAAGAACATCCAGTCCATGGTCAATAAAGAATCATCATAATGTGTGAGCTTCTATGAACACCTTAACAAACGGTATGAGTACTGAGGTTGAGAAATTATGCGAGGTTGAATAACGAGGTTTTGAAAGTATAGCCATTCACTTCTCATATAACACTTGTTAAAAGTTTCTCTTTTAATGTTCTATTGATTTTTTATAAGTTAAATGACATAATTTCAGGGAGATACTCAGACTGAAGGGACTTCAGATGATGAAGAAGCTCCTGAGATTTCTAAGTGGGAATCAATAATATGGCTATCAATTTTGACTGCATGGATTTCTATCCTCTCAGAATACTTGGTCGAGGCCATTGAGGTGACTTTGACCTGTGAATCTGTTCTGTTCTTTGATGTGTGGTAAATTTTTTGTGAGCACCGTATTATCTACCAGGATATTGATAGACAATTTCTGAAGATGGAAGTCTATGTCATTTTTGGAAACCCTGTTTCTGTTTCTTGTTTCTAAATTTCTGTTTTTAACTAACTTATTATTTATCATTGAGGGCTTATGTTTGTCAGATTTCCAGTGTTCTTCAAAAATGTCTTATCATCTTCCTAGAATTTTTGTAATTTGCATTTCTTGTTACGTGTGTGTCTTCTCATATAACATAAGTTTTGAGTGATTGAAATATTTTCTTAAGTTCATCTATGGTGAAAGGAATTGGTTCGTTTCACTTGTATTGTTCACAATTTGTAATTATGCATTCAGGGGGCATCTGTTGCATTAAAAATCCCAGTAGCGTTTATCAGTGTTATTCTACTTCCAATTGTTGGGAATGCTGCAGAGCATGCAGGTGCTATTATTTTTGCCATGAAAGACAAGCTTGTAAGTGCTTATCCTGCTAGCATAACATTACAACCATGCATGGCCAATCGCAAGTCTTTTACCTTCTCTAAAATTTTAATTTACTCAGTGTTGTATGTAGGACATATCTTTGGGAGTGGCAATAGGCTCATCAACACAGATATCTATGTTTGGGGTGAGTTCTAAATATTATAACATTGATCATGTCTTGCTTCTTAATGCCATTACTTCCTGAGTTCAACCTTACCATCCCATTCTTGCTTTGAGTACATATTTCCAACATGGAGAAAATGATATCCCTAGCTTTATCCCCTTTAAAAATTAATAAAAATAAAAATATGTAGAAGAAATAATTTACTTATATAAGTATGGATATATCTGAGCTAGAGTGTATCTTCATTCTGCTTTCTTTATTCCGACTTGAGTTGTCTGACCTATTAGCTTATTTTTTATCATTTAAGTAATTCTATGGAGTGCTTGATCTGCTTGAAACACTTTCACCTCTATCCTCATATTTGGATCAAATGCACATTTGATCAGATGAATTTCAGTTATTTCTTTTTACAAGGTCTATTCCTATTGTCTTTTCTTGCCCTATTTGGGTTAAGTATACACTTAAATGCAAAATTGTTACTATGACTGCAGATTCCCTTTTGCGTGGTTGCTGGCTGGGCCATGGGATGTCCTATGGACTTGAACTTTCAAATTTTTGAGACAGCCACGCTTTTCATAACTGTCCTGGTGGTAGCTTTCATGCTGCAGGTTAGCCAGTGAGCGGTTTCTTTTGTTTTGTAATTTTAGGGGTCTGGGAGTCCGGGTGGCTGACATGACTGATAGTATTGGGAATAATCAACCTATGTTATATTTTGCAAAGACAGTGCATTTTCTGATCATAAAATATGTGTATTACCTATGCAAAACATATATGACAGATCCAATTCCATGACAAATGTTTGTCTTGCCTTTTGCCTGGAAATTTCTGTCATTTTTCTACTAATAAATTTTATTTTTACCATTCAGGACGGAAATTCAAATTACTTAAAAGGACTAATGCTCATTCTTTGCTACCTGATAGTTGCTGCAAGTTTCTTTGTACATATAGACCCTACTTCAATAGGTTTGTTCTCACCTCCTTCGCCTTGGATGGTCAAATGCAAGCTCTAAAGATTTAAGACAAATTGTATTGTTTCTTTTGCTTGCTTCTATTGCTTCAGTTATGTTTCCAAAGTTATAAAATTTGACAAATCACTGATCCTATTCCGTGCAACATTTTCTGAAAAGTCTATTCCAGTTTAAGACTTGCGTTATCTGTACCTTCAGGCCGTCATCAAAATGTACATATTACATAATTGGTATCAGATATGAGTGGAAATGAGTTTTCTATCTTGCATTACATGGCACGCGAATTTAGTCCATTTTTCTTATTCTTGTAACTATTTGAATAACGTCCACTCATCTGTTTATGTTATAATTTTTGTTTGTAGAGTTACTTAAACATATAATATCTGAATAATATGTTCCCAATATTATTTTATATATATCTGAATATTATGTTCCCAATCTTTTTCTTTGCAACAAATCTTTTAAATTTTATACATTTGATGCTTAGACTAAAACACTCTCCTAATTATGTCGTTTTGCAGAGGATAAGCCCCCTAAACCTGGTCATTGAAGACATGGGATTTTGAAGTGGGTTTTACAAGAGCTCAAGCCCCCTAAGCATATTCATTGAAGACATAGGATCACGGGATTTTTTTAGCGGATTCAATATTAAGCTAGTTTTAGTAAGGAAGCGTTTTTGCAAAGACTCGCTAAAACTGAAGTCAATTGAGAGCGAGCTATAAGAAGGTGGATGTTCTGAAGCACAAGGTTCGTCTTGGTAGTGTATTAGCTTTCCGAGTTCAATTTTTCTGTGCTCCCAGTTTAAGGTGGCGTTCAGGGTCTTGTTCTTTGATGTGGTGGGCAATGGAACTTTCTACTCCCTCGCAGGTAGCCAAGAGTATAATTGAATAGGGACACTAGTTTTATGAAACTATGCTCGAACTCAATGCGAGAGAATAATTTAAGATATTTCATAAAAAATAATACACATGTAATTCCATTATATAAATAAAAGAGAAATGGTATCAAAACAGCCCTCCAAACATTCTTTGAAACAAACGTAAAGCTTTTCTTCCTATTTCCAAAGATGATGGTCGTATAAAGTAAAAAATAAACAGAAGAAGAACTTGAGCTTACACCTTTATGCTTCCAAAATTTTTCAGTTAAGATTCAAGATTGAAACGGTCAAAATATCAATATAAACTTTTTTTTTTTATAATATATGTTTAATAATTAAATTTATTATATAATAAAAGAGTTAGTTTAGACTCTAAAATTCAAACCAATAGAGATAGTAATCCACATTAGACTAGCTATCCTAAAGTCAAAATAATAATATAATATTATATATTTTAATAATAATTTTTAATTTCTTTTTAATATTTTGAAAATACACTCCATATATTAATTAATAATTTAATTAATGTAGAAAATTATTGTTTCCCAACAAATTTTTTCTTAACCTAATTATCTAACAAACACATTTTACCAACCCTTCTCGCACCCAACAAACACATACAATTTTCACCAACCTTTCTTCTACCCAAGTAACCCAACATCCACATTTACATTAAGATAAATCGTGTGGTAAATTTTGATACAAACTGCTGTTGTAACCCAACTAGGAACAATTAAACATAACTTGACATTAGAGTAAGAATTATAGATTACCGAAGCTAGCGACCAGTTCATAAACAAAACATTTCCACCAACTACTACCCAACAGTGGTGAAAAGCAGATCATAACAGTACCAACAATTCCATAACAGACAAATCAAAACAAAACATCTACTGAACAGATTTCCACCATTTCCACCAACAATTCATAAAATAGTAGCAACATTGAAAGTTTGTACCAGTTTCCACCATCTATATAGAGCAGTTCATTCAACAACATTTTCAACTTCAGCAAAACATTTGAGTCTATACAAAACATGTGCTGGACATAAAAACATCAGCAACATTTTCAACTTCAGCCAATTACATTTAAGTCAAACACAAAAACAAGCCAATTGAACTTTAGTCTAAATATATTACACCTATTTGATACCCCGCCACATGTTTCTTCAGCCCACATGTGACTAAGCAGCCACTAAAATCAAAATAAAAATGCATTCTATAGCCAGTTACACACATCAATAAGGTGTCGAAGGAGATGTATCTCTGGAATGGGACTTCAATGCCTCAAATATTTTCCTATGAATATTAAGGAAGTATTCTTGTTGTATGGCATTCATGCCAGCAAGATCCATTTTCATCATTTTAGTCTTGAACTTCTTCATCTTTAGTTCAAATTTTGCACATCTATTACCATCTGCCTTCAGCACAGCTATTCTCCGCTCTACCATGCACCTGTGTCTATCCTCGGTCATTCGAGCTATGGCGTTGTTGATCTCAGTATTGTGGTCTTCCAAGGACTTCTGCTTCCTTTCCCTTTGTTTTTCAGCCTTTTTGCCTGGAACTCTCTCATCAAGAACCTCCACGTTCTCCTCCACAGTGTAGCCCACAACTTCACTTTCCTTCTCAATGGCTACACGTTTATCGTGTGGCTTTCTCCTTGTACCAAGGGTCATGATGTGCTGCTGCCATTTTGGTTAGTGTCTTTTGAGACACCAACAATGCTCCATTGTGAAGTTTGCACTCTCCATCTCTTTGTGCATAAGATTTACCTTCTCAATCTACAAATTCAATGGAATATTGTTAGTTCATAAATAAGCTCTACATAATTGCATAATTAAAGGAAAATGCTACATATTTTGTCTTGCTTCGTTGCACCACTCTAGTGCAATGATTTTACCTATGCTAAAAATGCAAAAAATTTATTTGTGTATTTCTGAATTGAGGACTACCGATTCATCAAAGAGCCTATAGAACGATTCACTGTGTTTGGTTTTTTATATTCATGATAAAAATAAAAAATTCTTTCCCACATTTGAGTGGATTTTTTTATAAGTACCTCTTATAACATCAATACTAATATTAAGCCAAGCTAAGACAACCTCCTCTACAGTGAAAGATGCACATCTTTAAACTTTTTTTGTATGAGGCCTCTTTTCACTATCAATGGGTGTTGCTTGCACCACAATATTAGAATGTTGCATTGAAGGTGCTATTCCAACCTTCTTCTTCCCTTTGTAAGAGAGTGGTGAAAAATGGGTCATTGTCAACAAGTGTGTCCATCTTTGAAAAAATTTAAATTTTTAAAGAGTCAGCCATGACCATACAAACTTTAGCAACTATAGTCCATAACAAACCAAAGTACGTAGAACCATACCAGAGTTGTTAAGAATGAGCAGCAGAATAAGCAAAACAATTCATAGCAGATCATAACAGTTCATAACATTCTTCAGCATATGAGTTCATAAAAACAAAATATTCTTTAGGTTTAACTTCATTATATCCTGTGGCTAAATGAACTGCAGGCATTTGTAGATAAGCTTGGGATCTCTTTCCTTGAGACAACTGCTAAAGACACTATCAAACTTAAATATGAAGAAAAATAGGAGAGTAAGTTCCATAAAACTTAAAAAGACCAAGTGAGATTACAAATTCAAATAGTGCAATTTCTTCAATATGTTCTACCCAACAATCACATCTAGAGAAAGGTCATAACATCAATATCCACAAATCCTTCTTTTTATAAGTGGCGTCCATAACAAAGTTCTCAAACCCAAGTCATAACATAAAAACCTATTAATAAGAAAGGTCATAACATCAAAACCTATTAATAAAAAAGGTCATAGCATCAATATCCTTCTTTTTATAAGTGGCATCCATAACAAAGTTCTCAAACCCAAATTATAACATCAAAACCTAGTAACCTACTAATAAAAAAGGTCATAACATCAATATCAAATTTTAAGAATAATTGGAGAAAAAAAACAATGTCATTTAATCAAGTATAAGTTTGCTGATATGTTCTACCCAACAATCACATCTAGAGAAAGGTCATAACATCAATATTCACAAACCCTTCTTTTTATAAGTAGCATCCATAACAAATTTCTCAAACCCAAGTCATAACATCAAAACCTATTAATAAAAAAGGTCATAACATCAATATCAAATTTTAAGAATAATTGGAGAAAAAAATAATGTCATAAATCAAGTATAAGTCTATTGATAGGTAAAAGTATAAATAAGTATAAATTTAAAACAGAAATGCCAAGAACCAAAAAAAGTCTCTTAGGCTCATGTCATCTGAGTGTCAGATCCACAGATCACTCATGCTGAGTGTTATCTGAAGGGGGATAGCAATACCAAGTACTATGATTATCTAATTAAAACAATGATGAATTTAACAAAAACCTTGATTGACTCTGAGGCACCCACACTCACAGATACATTTCTATAATTTCCTTAGCTCAAGGCTAAAGGGATGAACTCTCGGCAATGAAAAATCAAAATTAAATAAGTTTAAGAGATTAACAAAATCCTAACATGTTTTACACAGAAATTTGGACTGAGGAAAATAGGGTTTCAAATCCCTTCAAAAAACCAACACACAATTACTTTAATCCAAAGGTGGGAAACCCGAAATTTTCTCACAAAACAGGGATCGCCCTCTAACACTTCCATATTCAGGAAAAAGATAACACAAAGAAATTTATGTAAAACATGTTCAAAACAATATACTCTCTTCGAACAACAAATCCCAATCATGGTATAATACTTCCTAATCAAAAAGCTTACAGAGAGAGACAGAGTATTATCATACCAGTAATTGTTCCGAGCCAAAAAGCCTCAAAAACTATACACACACACACACACACACAGAGGGTGTTATCGGAGAGAAATGGTTTAGGGTTGGCAGAATCACTAGGAAAGAAAATGGGAGGAAGGGATAGAAAAAAAGTGGGAGGGAGAAAGGAGAGGGTGCGATTCGGCATGACAGAAAATGAAGAGAAAAAAAAAGGAAAGCGATATGGCAGAGCTGAAAAACGAAGGAAGAAAGAGAAGTTGGGGATAAGTTTAATCAATAAAATAATGTTTGGTCAATGAATAGTGGCTTGCCAAATTTGAAAAAATAGATGGAAATACTATAGCTCAAAGCTCAAGCCATTGAACTTTGGATATTCCAATGTAGACCAATTTTACCATAGTTGGCTATAATTTGATGAGTCACTAGCATTTGGCTAAGCCAATGCGTGCTCTACTAAGCTTTACATGCTCGGGCGCTGACCTCGCATGTAATCTAACTAATTTGATCAGAAGTCATATACTTATAGAGATTGGACTCAATACATGAGCATTTAATGTGAGCAAAGTGCTCACCTAACGAGTGTGAGATGTTGTTGCTTATTTTAGCTCATTGTTGTGGCACACCTCGAGCAAAGTGCTTGTTGTTGTTGCTCGCCCTTCATGAGGAGTACTTTGCTAGGGGGTGCGAACACTTTCGCTTTGTTAAGTTCGAGCACTATTGCCTTTCAAGGGGGCAAGCTTTGTTACTCGTCCTAGGATTTAAGATCTCTTTACTCACCCCACTGGAAAGGAGCTTCCACATGATCCGAGCAAATTGATTGGGGGTCGGATACGTGCTCAATAGAGGTGTAATCGATTTGGTTCGGTCTGATTTTGAACATTTTTTTAAAACCGATACCACATTAATTCACCACTTAATCGAAACTTTCAATTTTTCTGGTTTTGGTCCAATTTTACAGATAAACAAAATCATACTCCCAACAAAAATTTAGCAAGAAATTGGCCCCTATCCCTCATTTTATGTTATATTAATGTTATATTAATTTTATGTTATAAAATTAAAATTGGTATGTTATATCAAAATTTAAATGTTATATTAAAAATTATAAGATTAATTTATGTTATATCGTAATGAAATGTTATATTAAAATTTACAATAGTAATTTTATGTTATTTCAAATGTTATATTAATATTATGTTATGGGATTAATAGATATGAATAATAAGATTAAAATTTCATATTATATTAATTATCAATTAGCATATAATATATATAACATAATATAAAACCGGTGTTCTAAATATCAAAACTAGAACCAGACTAGTTTTTAATCAGTTATTATTATTGGGAACAGGAACTGAATATCAGTTCATTCCAGTTTGGTCGATTTTACCAGTTCACCAGTTGTTTTTACAGCTCTAGTGCTTGGTATCTAATATTGCATCGAAGGTCGAATCTTGTGCTTGGGATCCGACATGCCATGTGATCTAATCAATCTAATTGGGCCAGATCACATACTTGGAATCAAAGCTCCCACATGAGCCGATCACATGATTGGGCATCAAACACCCACGTAATTGGATCTATTTGATCGGGGTTGGATCATGTGGGAGCTTGGCTCCCGAGCATGTGATCCGACTAATTTACGCTAAGTGTTACATGCTCGGGAGCTTCCCTGGGATTTGAGGTATTTAATCAAGAGTAGGATCACATGCTAATGATCCAAGCACCAATGTAATCTAATCAATTTGGGTTATCAAAGCACTTTACCAAATTCTCCCTTTACAAATTTAATATTGATCGTTGTGGTGGACCAAAAATTACCTCACAATATTTTCAAAACATCATTTTTTTTCTTCAAATTTGAAATAGTATTCATAAAGCTATGGGTTCCAAAGAACTATATTAAACGACTAAAGCTCTAATTAGTTAGAATAACAATTCCCCTTTAAATGAAGGTTATATGTAAAATTGGTGGGTTTACACTCGTTTTTGCAAAAAGGCTTATGAGTTTTCCAATTTTTGTATATTATTCATTTGTTTTCAAAAATTTGCAATTAAAATTAAATGATTCATCATGAGTCCTTGACTGCTGTTAGATTAAATTAATGAAATAATTGACTAGTGGTGTTATTAAATGTATAAATCGAGTATGATATCCACACAACACATTTTACAACACATATTGTAAAAAAATATAAATTTTTAAACTAAAAATATTATAAAATAACTAAAGTTTAAAAAAATAAAATTAATTAAAAATATTATAAAAAACAAAAGTTTAAAAAATAAAATTACAAAAAATAGAAATAAAAGTTACAAAATATGCTATTCTTTACTTTTATTCATGCATCAAGGACGGTTGTATCGCCTGCCTTTATATTCTACACTTTATGCATTTAATTATATATTAATTAAATATCTTGGTATACATAGTTGGTATCAGAGCCATTGGTGATTATATTGGTATATTATATCTTATTGTTATTTTATTTTATTGTTGGTTTATTCTAATTATGTTTAATTTTAAGATGAACTAGTACGCTCATGATATTGGTTTTCGTGATCGTTATGAATTAAATTGTTTAGAACATAATTTGAGACTTGAATTAAATAATTTAATGGAAATGATAAAGTATCTTAAAGAAAAACAATTATTAATGAGATTAGATTATTACTTAATGATGGAAAGATATCATGTATCTCGAAATAGACAAGCTGCAATAGAAGAATTAGAAGATCATTGTGACTTCTTAAGATCATAAATTAAAAGTGTAAGAAATCACCTAAATATTTTTGCTTTATAAAAAAAAGAGTAAAAATTCACTAATACAGAATATTAACAACGATAACTTACATAAAAGAAAATAGAGTATATTGAGAGTCTTGTGCTGGTAAGCCATGAACATCCATTAGTCAGCCCGTTTATGCTAAGAAGGCTTTGAGGGTAGTCCCGGTGGTGTTCCCTCAAGATCTTAATCTATTTATTCTTCTTTTATATAGAAGATCTTTGCATAAAAATTCTGTTTCAATGAATTTTTTGTTCAAACTTGAAACACCCACTACTAATACACCTATAGAAACTAATAATATAAAGTAAGAAGATTATAGCATAATAGACATAGAAAGAAATTTACAAGATTGGACAATTCCTAATATAACTAAAAATCAAATATATAAACAATCAATTTTTTCTTCTAAATTATTATTTCTTACTAATTATACAATTAAAACAGTAGAGAAAACTATTAGTCTAAATAATGATTATGAATCATTACAAATATTAATAAAAGAGGCCATTAAACATCATAAGGAGCAGAAACATTCCTTTATACATATTGGATTGGTACAAGTAGCTATAAAAGCACTTACTAGAAATGGACTAAATGCTTTGATATAACTCTGTTTAAGAGATAGAAGACATTATAATTTACATGATTCATTACTTGGGATGATTGAATCTAGCTTATTCAAAGGCCCAGTTTATTTTAATTGTTACCCTAATTATTCATTTTCATTATTTGATGTTAATATTTTACATGCTTTAACATTAAATATTAAAACAAATGGTTATCATATTATGAAAGAATCACATCCTTTAACTGTAGTATATATGATTCATTATAAATTAATGAAAATAATATTAGAGCCGCAAGCTCTTATTACTAGTCCAAAAGGCTACACATTATTATTGCAATCTAGTACACCAAATTCTAACATACAAATTCCTAAACAGATTCATTGGAATCAGATTACTCTTCCCAATGAATGGCAATTAGAAAATATTATTCCACTACCAAAATAGAAAATAATTCTGAAGATGCTTTAAATTACATAGATAAAAACTAGGACGGAAGAGTCCAAATTGCTTTTCAACCTTTTAGGAGATCATTCTCTCATTATTCTTCTCTAGCACCCTCCAACTATTATACACCTAGATCTGCACACACTAGGAATAGATCACAAAATTTTGATAATAGATCTGCACTCACTTCAATCTCTAGAAATAGATCACAAAATTTTGATACCAAATCTCAAAATTTGGATACTCCAATTCGGGAAATTATTCCTAAAAATATTATTGATACACAAATATATTTAGTCAATCATCCTGATTTAGCATCCACCTCTAATCTACATTGGACTAAATAACCTTTTTCTCCAACATATTCACAAGTAGTTGGAGATGATGCTCAAATATTTACCACGAGTAAAGAAGAATTTAAAATCAACAAAGATTATCTTAAACAAAATTATATGAAAGAAGAAAATAAATAGAAAAGATTAGCATTTTTCTATGCTTTCTCAAAAATAGAAATAGACTATATCCAAACAAAATATTATGAATATTTAGAAAGTGTACAAATTAATATACCTTTCTTTACATGGTTTGAAAAATATAAATCAAATCAATTATCAACTATAAATAGGACTACTAATCAATAGGTTTAAGTGGAAAATAATCAAATTATTTATGAAAAATATCCTCATTTTGAAGCCATTAAGTATAATCAAAGAATTACACAAATATTAGCTTCAACAATGAAGAAACTAACTTCACCAGAAATTAAAAATGCTGATAATATAATTCAAAAAAATAATTATACTAATTTATATTTAAAAACCATGAGTAAGCAACTAGAAATGATTGAAAACCTAATATCTCCTATTAATACTCCTATTAAAGAAGTAAAAGAAATTCCTTTATTTATCCCTATAATTCCTGCTCACTTAAAATCTAATTTTTCTAAAACTAAAGGCGATTTGCTAGAACAAATCTCTAACAAATTAGAAAAAATTAAATATTGATAATACTTCATCTACTTCAAGATATGGAAATATTAATAGATTCACCTTATTTATCATATTATGAAGTTAATAATATTGAAAATCAACTTAAAAATTTACAAATAAATAAGATTAGGAGAAATCATACTAATGAATATTATCCTAGGGAGTCTAAAAGATATACTTCTATTACTCCTAATTAGTATTCAAGGCCTACCCCTCCGGATATGCAATTCGAGGAAAGAGAATATATAGTAAGATTTACTTTTTCACCAGATGCATTATATGAATGGAATATAGATAAATTATTTGAATACGAAATATTAAATCATTTTCAAAAAATGATTATGGTAACTAATATTTATAAAGCCAGTAGAAGGACGGATCATCAAATAGCGTATGTTTTGGTTACAGGTTTCGTTGGCCAACTAAAGGACTAGTGGGATCATTATCTTTCACAAGATCATGATAAGAATATTAAGCATTTATAAACATGACGAAAATATGCAAGAGATTAAAATAGAAGATGGTCAACTTATAGAAGATGCTGTTAAGAATTTAATATTTATATTAACAAAGTATTTTGTAGGTGATTCTGTTCAATTTAAAGAAAGAACTAGTGATTTATTAATTAATTTGAGATGTCCTCAATTATCCGATTTTAGATGGTATAAAGATGTCTTTCTAACTAAAGTTATGATCAAAGATGACTATCAATAACCATACTAGAAGAAAAAGTTCATAACCGGACTTCCATATTACTTTGCCCAAAAGGTACGAGAATTTTTAGTAAACCAGATGGTACTATTGATTTTATTAATCTCACAAATGGAGATATAATATATGCTATTAATAGAACTAGTCTGATTATGTATAATGATTTAAGATTAAAAAAGTAAATGGAAAAAGAAAAAAAATTTGTTAAGAAAGAGTTAGGTACCTTTTGTGAATAGTTCGGTTATTCCCCATTATTGGTTCCTTCTACAAGACGTAAAAATGGAAAAAGATATTATAAGAAACGAAAATGTAAAAAATCTTATAAAAATACGAAAGATAAACCAATATATAATAAACCAGTAAATGGTACAAAAAAATTTAATAAAAGGAAAAAAACAAATTGTTTGTTATAAATGTGAAAAAGTTGGACATTATTCATCAAATTGTAAGGTTAAAAAAGAGATTAACGAATTAGATATACCTGAATGAATAATATCTTAAACTGTATATTAGATGCAGGTGTAAATTTAAACTGTATACAAGAATGAATAATATCTTCTAAGTATTTTGAAAAAATAAAAGAGACATTATCTCAAACTAATGGAATAAAATTAAATATAAATTATAAATTATCAAATGCACATATTTGCAATAATGAAATTTGTTTTAAAATAACATTTATTTTAGAAAAGAATATCAACACCAGAGTAATCTTAGAAAATCCATTCCTTACCTTACTTTACCATTTCTCTACAGCAGATGAATGAATTTCTACTAAAATATTAAGAAAAGAAATTTACTTTAAATTTTTATTTCCTCCGGTCTCAAAAGAAATTAATTCCTTAAAAGAAGCTTCATTAACCAAAGAAATTAATTTTTTTAACAAAAAATAAGATTAAAAGAAAATAAAAACAAATAAATTTCTTAAAACAAGAATTAAAATATAAAAGAATTGAAGAATAATTAAAAAATTTGTTATTAATTCAAAAACTTAATAATTTCAAAAATATAATTGAAAAAGAAGTATGTTCCAATTTACCTAATACCTTTTAGAGTAGAAAACAACATATAGTTGAATTACCTTATGAAAAAGAATTTTTTGAAAAGAATATTCCTACTAAAACCGTATTAGTCCAAATGAATAATAAATTATTAGAATTTTTAAAAAAATAAATTAATGATTTATTATCTAAATGACTTATTAGAAAAAGTAAATCACCATGGAGTTGTGCTGCTTTTTTATGTACAAAAAAAGTAGAATTAGAAAGAGGTGTTCCTCAATCAGTCATAAATTATAAGCTGTTAAATAAAGTTTTACAATAGATTAATACCTTATTCCTAATAAAAAAGATTGATTATCTCGATATTATGATGCCATTATATTTTCAAAATTTAATATGAAAAACGAATTTTGGTAAATCTAAATTGCTGAAAAAGATAGATATAAAACTGCATTTACAGTCCTATTTAGACATTATGAATGGAATGTTATGCCTTTTGGTTTAAAAAATTCTCCTAGTGAATTTCAAAAGATTATGAATGAAATATTTACACATTTCACTCATTTTTCTATAGTTTATATAGATAACGTATTAATATTCTCTTCATCTGTTGAACAACATTGGAAGCATTTAAATACATTTGTTCAAATTATTAAATAAAATGGATTAGTAGTTTCATCATATAAAGTTAAATTATTTCAAAACAATATTAGATTCCTTGGACAGGACATTTATCAATGAACTAGTAGGGCTATAGAATTTGCTAATAAATTTTCTGATAGAATAGAAGATAAGCAACAACTACAAAGATTTCTAGGAAATCTAAATTACGTTACTGATTTTTATCAAGCACGTAGACCATTATGTAAATTATTATTCAAAAGATTAAAAAAGAATTTACCTCTATGGACAGAGGAACATACAAATATTATAAAACAAATAAAGGCTCATGTTAATAAATTACCATGCTTAGGACTCTCATCTCCTAATACTTTTAAAATTGTTGAAATAGACGCCTCCGATCCTGGTTATGGAGGAATTATGAAACAGAAATTATCAAATGAAACGGAACAGATTATTCAATTTCATTCTGCATGCTGGAATCCTATACAAAAGAATTATAGTACTATTAAAAAATAAATTTTGGATATTGTATTATGTATTTCTAAGTTTCAAGATGATTTGTTAAATCAAAAGTTTTTATTCAGAATTGATTGTAAATCAGCCAATGAAGTTTTGATTAAAGATATTAAAAACCTGGCTGCTAAGTAAATATTTGCTAGATGGCAAACTATATTAAGTATTTTTTATTTTGATATTGAATATATTAAAGGAAATTCTAATTCTCTTCCTGATTTTCTATCCCAAGAATTCTTATAGGGAAAATCAGTCTTACTCGAAATCTAGAGTAAAGTCTAAATCCTCTTATGCCAGACCACTATTTCCTTCTTATTTTTTACTTTGTCCTTCCGCCACTCCAAAACCCTATACGATATTAGAGACATTACCACAAAACATTAGGCCATCGTATAATTCATTTTCACAATTATCTTTTCCAAAATTACCAACATACTAAAAAACTGTTTCTTCTTCTGCTTCTACTCATTTTCAAATTATCAATCCTCTACCTTTATCTCAGCCTTCTACAACTCCTATTATCCTCAAAACTCATTGGCACTCAATATTTCCTATTGAATATGAATTAAAACACATATCTGATCCTCAAAAATTACTTGATGCTTTTTTATTACCAGATTGGCATTATGTTTCACAAAACATTACAAAAATCTAGAATTTTTATGAATTTATTTTAGCAGATACAGATTCTATTATTATCTCTGAAATCTCATGTTCTCTCCAATCTCAACATTCTCCACCTGCAGCTCCAATTATTGCATTTCATAAAGTCACTGTTAAATAAGTTTTTACCTTGGAATAGTGGGAAAATAACCCTTATCTGACGAGAAGATTTTCTCAGCAATATGATCTTTCATATTTTGATTATTGTGATTATCAGCAGGCATGGACAAAAACGTTTTTAAGACAACAAGAATTTGTGTCATTCCTGATTTCTTCATTTTGACAAATTACAGGAAATTAAAATACTCCCGCAATGGTTCCTAATATGATGGGATCAGTTTGGATTAGAATCTCTCATTCTTTCTATTCCTCTCCAGTAAAGTATCCAGGCTTTTACATTACAAAATGATTATCCACCTTCATTATCACACTGTCAACCACTTCTTCGTTTTTTCCTTAAACCCAAATAAAACTGGATTATGAAGTGTGAATATGTCATTAAATCTCATCATTCTCTCCAAAACATTATGTTCTTGGCCCACCAAGTTTCTGTAAAATGGTAAAAAAAGTACAATTATGATCATATTGTAAAAATATTTTTAAAGATTACCAAGGCCCCTAAAGTTCTATTTCAAAGAAGCAGATTCCAGACTCAATTAGCATCAATTACCAATAAAAATGACTTAAAAAAATTAATTGAGGCTATGTTACATGTCTCGAACAGTGATGAAGAAGAAGACCATTAAGTTAGATTATCTCCAACACAGCAAGCAACAACATCACCATTATAACCAGCCTCTCTCTCTCAACAGGCCTCTCATTCTCAAGACAATTTATCATATTATCCTTTATAGATGATAGATTCTCAAGATCTATTTGAACCGAAACTTGCAAATTGTGACTCTCAAATTATGTAATTCTAGAAGATTATTGTCCTTTTTATCAAATTAATGTTTAAGATGCCCGTCAGAATATGTCAGAAGCATTATCTCTTTAAATAAAAGACAATTGTCCAGCTGTCCATTTACTGTTTAGCCACCCACGCCTATTTAATGTTTAACTGTGTAAGAGTTATTGGAGTTACTGTTTATGTCAGACATATCATTGTAAATTACTATTTGTTACTGTTGTAGTGTCTATAAATAGACTGATTGTAAGTATAGAAGGGCATTCAAAACTTCTCATCTGAAGTCATTCCCATTCGTCACTCTCAATCTCCAAAATACTTTCTCTTGTAAACTCATTTTCATGTCTCTTGCTCTTCAATCACTTGAGAATTAATCACCTTGTAAGTATTATGTTTTCACTGAAGTTAATTTCATTATATGTTGTTCTTTACTTTTATTCATACATCAAGGACGGTTGTACTGCCTGCTCTTATATTCTGCACTTTATGTATTTAATTATATATTAATTAAATATCATGGTGTACATAGTTGGTATCATCTCTAGAATAAAAGTAAATACGAATGTTAACCAAGAATAGAAAGATATTAAAACTTCAAAAGTTAAAAAATCTATTCTATTCTATTAATATTAATATATATTATATACATACATATATATTATATACATACATATCTATATATTAATAAGAGCCCATACAAGCAGGTGTCATATAACATTTTTTTCAATTTTATCCTTGCTTTTTAATTTGTTTTCCCTTCCCTCAGTTGTGTTATCTTCTATTTGCATATTTACAGTTTTACCCTTTTTTTGTTTGTTTACCTTTTTTATCCCTAAGTTTGTTTTGTTTTATTCATGTTTTTACGTTTTTGTCTCTCAGTTTATCTTTATATCTTTGTATTAATAAGAGGCAATAAGCAGGCAGCTGTCGTCTAATTTTTTATGCCAATTCTACCCCTACTTTTATATTTATTTTACATTCCTATCCCCTGTAAACAATATTTTCGACAACTTTGCCCCTAATTTTGCATTTATTTTCCATTTATGTCCTTCAACTTTTATCTTCTATTCGATTTTTTACGGTTTTGCCCTTACCTTCTATTCCATTTTTACAATTTTACCCTTATGTTTTCATTTTTTACCTTTTAATCCGTCGCTTCCCCTTTTAACCTTGTGTTCTAATCGTCTAAATAATTTTTTTTTCATTTTTACCCCTTCTTTACATCCCTCCATTCCGCTGCTTCAATTTCTGAATTCCTTTTTTCTCTCACTTACACAACCTTTCTATTTTGTCTATATCCTCTTCCATTCACCGCTTGACTCACTTTCTGGACGATTAAATACTTCCACTTCCATGTTCCAATATCTTCTACTTAAATCAAACACTTCCACGTCCTACTTCCATCGCCTTCGTTATTTGTTTGAATCCTTTTTCATTCACCGCTTGACTGACTTTCTAGAAGATCAAATACTTCAACCGCTTCCCAGTGTCTTCTAATAAAACACTATCACCACCTTCTATTTTGTGTAAATCCTCTTTGCTTCACCGCTTCACTCACTTTCTAGAGATCAATCAGTTCCACCGCCTTAGTATTTTGTCCAGATCACATTTCTACTCTATAAATATCATCCTCTACTCTCTCAAACTCCATCGTCTTCCTGCTCTTATGCTCTCGGTAAGTGCCTCTCCTTCCTCTCATCTCATCTCAATGTTGAGTGTACCACCTCTGTAGCACCTCCATAGAAGCCCCACACTCAACCACAATGCACACCGAATTCACAAGAGTTAGAGTCTAGCTTTGGGTTGCCGAACTAAGAAAAAAAATACAGAGTCTCCATGCACTACTAGGCATCTGACAGCAAACATAGTAAAAGACTTGAAGGGAAGCTGAGCATCACAAATACACTACAACTGAGATTTTCACGATTAGATGTACCCACGGCACGCCATACCATCCCCAACTTTGTAGAGGAAAATAATTTGAAAATCAAAACCAAGGAATGGGTCATCGACGAAGAGAGAGTAGAGAAATTATCGGTGGTCTTCCTAATTTCCCTCTTCAAGTGAACGGTTGCACCACAGGATCATCTAGATTTGCATGGCTCAGTATGAACATATTGATATTAAGACGTGAAAAAAACCATTGCAACATTTATAGCTTATCAACTAGAAATCTAAATATTTTCTAGGCACAAAAACAAAACTTATGTAATATAACTACGTTTAACACACTGCCAATTTTTAAAAAAAAAGACATCATGTTGCTGCCAAGTCCAAGCCTAACTCAGGGATTGCAGTAAACAACATATAACTGATAAAAATGGGTAGAAGATTTGCACAGGCTCCTCTACACATTCAGATCCCATCGACAAAAAATAAAGGTAATGAACACAAAAAAAAAAACCCACACCTAGAAGAACAACAATTTAGACATGCAGCCAAGAAACCAAAAAAAAAAAACCCCCCATTTGGATAAAATAAAAACTCATGCATCTTCATATTCGAAAACCCAAAAAAAGAAACTCCATTTAGACAAACACAAATCGAACACCACATTTACATCCAACAAGGAAAAAATGGAGAAGAATCCAACAAATAGAAGTGAATAGAGAAAAAAAAAACCCTAGCTTTGTGAAGATTTTTAGAAAATCTGAGAACACAGATCCAAGACCAACATCTACATCCATGAAATTAAAACACGCCATTGAAAAAAACCCTAGCTTTCCGAAATTTTTTAGCAAATCCATGAACAACAAAAATCGAACACCAACGTCTACATGTAGGAAAATAGAAATTGAGAGTAAAAAAAAACCCTAGCTTTTCGAAGATTTTTACCAAAACCAAGAACAACACAAACCGAACATCGAGATCTACATCGAAGAAAAAAAATGGAGGAGAAGCATCAAGGAAACACATAAATAAGGTAAAAAAAAAATTGTTGCTTTGAATGTAGGTAATAGAGAGGAAGAGAACAAGATAAGGGAGACATGGAGACATGGAGAGAGAGAAAAAAAAATGGAGGAGAAGCATGGGGAAAACACAAATGAGGTAAAAAAAATGTTTTAGAGAATGTGAGCGAGTAATAGAGAGAGAAAGAGAGAGATGAGAGAGAGACGGAGACATGGGGAGTGAAGGACTTCTATGAGAGCTTCTTGGGGTTCTAGGCGCCAAATGGAGGAATGGAAGAGAGAGATAGAAGAAAAAAGAGGAAATTTTAGGGTTTAGTGTGTGGATTGGGAAGGGGGTTGGGCTTCCCTTTTTAAAGGCTTAACATGACAATTAGACCACTTTATAAATCAACCCGTTAAAAACTTTCTCCTCTCCTATTTTACCCGGGTTCTTATAACAGAATTCCATTTTCTTTTATTTGTTCTCTTCGTTTTGCCACTGTTTTGTTGTCTTTTTACATTTTGAAGTGGGAGGGGTCTTTTTACATTTTTACATTTAGGTAGCATTAACAAATGAGTAGTCTCACCTGCTTGGATTTTTTGTCTTTTCTATTGTTTTGGGATTTGCATTTTGCTTTATGTCGTGTCTCATATTTGCCCCATTTTTATTTGTTGGATTTTTTTATGATGATTTGCTTTAAAGAGCTCTAACATGCATACATTAATCCAACCTATGAGTGGCCCAAGTGGTAAGGGTGAACTTGTGTGCATGAGCCCTATGTCAAGATTCAATTTCTCCTAAGATCAAATTGTGTTTTAAGTAGGAGACCATGATGTTGGGTTGCTATGCTAGTATTCTCATGGGTTTAGGTTCCATGGATGAGTTCTAAGGGCTTTGTCATGAGGTGGTTCCCTCGTCATAAAAATAAAAATTTATACATTTATTTGTGTTGTTTGCTATCTTTTAAATATTATTTTCTATAGGCTGAGTTTCTATTGTAAATAGTAGAATTTTAAATACTCCATGTGCTTATGATGGACTGTTCCACATATTTACTGTTAAGATAGAGAATTGATTATGTCATTAAAAAATTGTTGTAACCGAGTTTCTGCTTGTAGTACTTAGTATCACATCCTCTAAGCATATTAATATTCCATTTTTATAATACTTGGCTTTTACTTTGATGTTTATGGCAAAATTTTTGTATTAAATTGTCAATAACTTCAAATTTATATTAAATATTTTTCATGTATCATGTTGGTATTTTAGATACTAGGATAGTAATACAAGTATGATAAGTTATGGATATATAGAGCTAAGCACACGCCTTGCCTTGCACGTGTAGTCTCCACTAGCATTCACTCCTAAAACGTCAAAGGTAGAAAGTATATATGAACTAAACTTTTATAGTTTTGATCTACAATTCTTCTAGGCACAACTGGCATGCATCTCCGCCGCGGCACCTTATCCCATGTCAACCGATATTATTAAAAAATAAAAGAAAAAACAGAGATTAAAGACGACATGAATAGGGATGTAACGGGTCCAGTTTTAGATAAAATCTAAGACTGAACCGATAGGCACCGGTTTTGTATTTTCAAAACCGATTACGCACTGGTTTCTCTCATAAACCGGTACTCCGGTTTTACCGGTTTTCGGTCTGGTTTTCCGGTTTTAATAAAATACAAATTTGTCATTAAAAAATTATGTTTAAAAAAAAACTGATTTAAAAATTCTGTTTTATTAAAAATCTATTACTATTTATAAAAATCTGTTTTACACAAAAAAAACTGCTATGTAAAAAAATTATGTTATCAAAAATCTGCTTTATGAAAAAAAAATCTGATATGTAAAAAAATTATGTTATAAAAATTTGCTTTATAAATTGTTAATTTGCTATCTAAACAAAACTCTGCTATATAAAAACCTGCTATAACACAAAAACTAAAATAAGAAATCTAGTGTAAAAAAAATCTGCTCTAAGCTTATAAGCCTTTAAATAAAACTGTTACAAAAAAATAAAATCTACAATAAAAAGAAAATTCTGTTATGAAATAAAATAAGTCCAAAAGTCTAAATTACAAGTCCAAAAGTCCAATAAATTACAAGTCCAAATTTTAAAAGTCTAAATTACAAGTCCAAAAGTCTAACAAATTACAAATCCAAATACCAAAAGTCTAAAGTACAAATCAAAAAGTCTAACAAATTACAAGTCCAAAATTCCAACAAATTACAAGTCCAAAATTCCAACAAATTACAAGTCCAAATTACAAATCTAAATTAGAAGTTCAAATGACAAGAACATCCAATAAAAAACTTTACAACTAGAACAAATAGCTAATAGTAATAGCTATGCACGAAGCCACCAACTCCAATAGTCCATTCAACAAACCTTGCAATTGTATTAAAATAAATCAAGCAATTAATTTCAATAAAAAGTTAGTAATTACATTAAATAAAAAAAAAACTTTAAGAAAGATGTTATACAAGTTGTTCTACCTTAAATTTAATCATCTCCAACCAAAGAAGTGGGTCTTGAAGAACTCCCTAAGTCTTCCACGAGCTCTACACAAAAGGAAAAAAATAAAGTATAATAATTAAAACAAATTACTAATTTGATATACATTTTAAAGACACTTAAAGAAAAGGTAAATGATGCTACATACTTGTATCAAATTTCTCAAACTCCTCAACATCATCCATTAAAGTGCGAATGTTTAACGGGGCAGAAGATGAGCGAAGCCAATTTTGTGTACAGATAAGGGCTTTAACCATAAGTGGAGATAGGCTACTGCGGAAATGATCAAGTACTCGACCTGTTGTGCTAAAAGCTGACTCAGAGGCCACTGTAGATATCGAAACTGCAAGAACATCCCGCGCAACTTTTGAAAGCACATGGTATCTAATGCTGTTAACCTTTCACCAATTCAACAAGTCAAATTTTGCATTATCTTCTTCACATTTTTCAATTAAATATCTCTCTAATTTAGATTTACTCTCCAAAGAGTTCTCCAACTCCAACCGCATCTTAACTTTTAAACGAATATATGATCCCATTGATCCAAAATCACCTTGACCTACCCCAGGATTTGAACTTGTAATACTAGCCCATCCCTCACTTGATTGGCTAATAGTTTGATCTTGTGCCCTAACATCACTTTCGTCATTTGCACAATAACTATCATATAAGCGAGTCAAAGCATCTTTAACCAAATCCAACAACATAAGAACTTTTGAAGTGTTATCCTCATAGAATCCTTCAAAAGAATATCTAGACATCGTATTTTATATCGAGGATCAAGAACCAATGCAATATACAACAAAAAATTCATTTTATGCAATATTTCCCCAATACTTCTCAAATTTAGATTTCATATTAAATGCCATTGTCCTCAAATTATGAGGCCCTTCCACACACTCCAAATTAATTGCAGCATGAATTGTCGCTAGCTCAAACGCAAAACAGTTGCAAGTGACATAATTGGCCCCAGAGAAACGCAAGGTTGCATCATAAAAAAATTTTAGAAATTTTACAAACAACCTACTCTTATTCCAATCATCCATGGTTGGAGGTCCTAACTTGGATGCCTCTCCTTTACCCAACTCACTAGCACCATCATCATCCTTACTATCATCCTCCCCAAGGCTCTTAACATATCCTGAATCTTCATCCTCTAGCCGTTGAAATGCTTTTTGAAACTTTTCAGCCCTATCCAACATCATAAAAGTGGAGTTCTAACGAGTTGGTACATCTAAGCATACACTACTTTTACAAGTAATATCCTCACTATCACAACATTGCTTAAATGTGTTCCACCTTTGTGAAGATGATTTCACATACTTCACAGCCCCTCGAATTCGTGTAATTGATTAATCATATTCTTTCAACCCATCCCGAACAATTAAGTTCAAGATATGAGTACAACATCTCATATGCAAGAACTCATGCTCCAAAATCGTATCTTTTCTATTCCTTGTCTTTCTTTTGATGTACGAAACTATCCCATTATTTGAACTTGCATTATCAAGTGTAATAGTAAATATTTTGGGCCTCCCCCATTCAAGCAAACACATTTCGATTTTTTTTCCCAGTGTCTCACCCTTATGATTTTTCACCTTACAAAAACTGATAATTTTTTTATTCATTTTCCAATCTTCATCAAAAAAATGTGCGGTGAGACACATGTAGTTAAAATTTTACATGAATGTCCATGTATCCGTGGTTAGACAAATGTGTTGCCCCTTAAGAGCACTTTTCAGCTTGTCTTTCTCTCTCAAATAAAGTTTAAAAATATCTTTTGCAACCGTTAGACGTGATAGAATCCCATTCTATCTAGGTTGCATAACAAGCATAAATTTCTTAAACCCTTCCCCTTCCACAAATTTAAAAGGAAGCTCATCAATAACCAACATTTCTGCTAAGGCTGCTTTACAAGCCTCAACACTAAAAGCAATAGATACAAGCCCCCCACTGCTTTCTCCAGACTAGAAACCTAATACAGATTGGTTTCTATCCACTTTCCTAAGTGGAGACTTCTTACAGGTTTTTTCCTAATGCTGTAACATTGATTTTGTGCCATTTATATTAGGATCACAAGCATAAGTAGTCCCGCAAAAATTACATGCAGCTCTAGGTATTGAATTATCTTCAGTTTTAATCTTTTTAAAATAGTCCCAAACTATAGATTTTTTCCTACCACTCCTAGGACCAGTAGATGGCTTACTTACATTGGAGGGTGGAGAAAGTGGATCATTAGTCGCCGTTGATTCCATCGTCTTTTGACTCCTTTCCATTAAAGGTCTCACATCGCCGGATGTTTCATTTGATTGATACATCTCTAGTAACAATAATAAATAGTATTAATATTAGATTATAATCACACACTTTATAAAATACTAGACCAAGCAATCACACACTTTATAAAATAATAGCAATTTATAACATGCACATTTTATAAAATAATAGACTAAGTAATCACTCACTTTATAAAATAATAAACCAAGCAATTTATAATATGCACACTTTATAAAATAATAGACCAAGCAATCACACACTTTATAAAATAATAGCAATTTATAACATGCACATTTTATAAAATAATAGACCAAGTAATCAAACACTTTATAAAATAATAAACAAAGCAATTTATAATATGCACACTTTATAAAATAATAGACCAAGCAATCACACACTTTATAAAATAGACTAAGCAATTTATAATATGCACACTTTATTATTTCTTTAAAAAAATGATCAAAACCATTTTATACAAACACAATCACAAAAATCCTAAATTTCGGATTCAACAACCCTAATAACAAAAATCCTAAATTTCGGATTCATAGTATTAGCAAGTTTCTTTTGTTTCAAAGTAATTTCAAATAACTTAAATAAGTGAAATAAAAGAGAAAATAGAGAAAAATTACCGTTGAATGTGGACCCGTGAGAGAGGGGCAGTGAATCCGAAACTGAAGAAACCATGTGGAATGAGGGACTGGAGTTTGAACTTTGAAGAAGAAAAGAAGAACTGAAGAAGAAAAAATTACCGTGAAGTTTGAAGAAGAACTGAAGAAGACAAGAAGAAGAAGAAGAAGAAGGGGAGTGACTGATGGCGCAATAATGCGGGACTGGAAAGAGAAAATGAAAGCCTTAAGCTTTAACCTAACTTGTGGAAGAAACGCACCGTATCAATGGTATTAAAAACTTAACTAAGTTAGAAACGCACCGTATGGACTATGGTCGTGATTTTCACGATTAGTAGTAGTAGTATATATATATATATAATATAATAAACTATTAGTAT
Source organism: Carya cathayensis (assembly GCA_011037825.1). Taxonomy (NCBI): domain Eukaryota; kingdom Viridiplantae; phylum Streptophyta; class Magnoliopsida; order Fagales; family Juglandaceae; genus Carya; species Carya cathayensis. Next base: position 945,872 of record QGSO01000410.1, read on the forward strand.
ATATATAATATAATAAACTATTAGTATTAATACTATAAGTCTATATTAGATTATTAGTATTAGTTATATATATTACTATTAGTTATAGTTATATAATATATTAGACAATATAATAGCATTAATGGTAAACTACTAGAATAGCTATATATTAGTATTAGTTATGGTGATTTAGTATAACTATGTTACTATATCAATATGAGTATAACTATAGTCTATATTAGAATGTTAGTATATATGTGATTATTAATTTATATTTTATATAATTACATATAGTATTAGTGTTATTATATCATTATTTTATATATGATTATTTAGTATAATGATTTATATACTATTTTATAGTATTATACATAGACTTAAAGTATAATACTAATAGTAATATAGTATTAGATTATTAGTATTTAGTATTAGGTTTTAAACTTTAAATTGTATTGATATAATAGACTATATATATATATAATAGACTAATAGACTATATAGTTATACTTATACATAATAAATTAAAGAATATAACAACGCAATATAATATTAATACCGGAACTATAAGTCTATATTAGACTATTAGTATTAGTATATATATTAGTATTAGTTATAGCTATATAATATATTAAACTATATAATAGTATTAATATTAGACTATTAGTATAGTTATATATTAGTATTAGTTTTGGTGATTTAATTTAACTATATTAGTATGAGTATAACTATAGTCTATATTAGAATATTAGTATTAGTATATATGTGATTATTTTTTATGTGATTAATGATTATAAATAGACTTAAAGTATATTACCAATAGTAATATTTTATTAGACTATTAGTATCATTATAAATATTAGTATTAATTATAATATTAGTATTAATTATAGTGAATATTATAACTATATTATTAATAGACTATAGTGATTATTTTATATGAGATTATTTAGTTTAGTGATTTATATACTAATATTAGTGTAGTAATTAATTTTGTATTAGTTTATTATAGTTTATACATAGACTGAAAGTATAATATTAATAGTAAATTAATAATATAATATTAGACTATTAGTATTTAGTATTAGGTCATAAAATGTAAATTGTAAAAATATAAATTATATACTAATATATATAATTTATATATATCTACTAATACCTCATGTACTTATCAAAAAAAAAATTGAGAGTTTTAAGCTTATTAGGCCATCAAAAATTCAAAATTTAGTAATAATATTTGACTATATGAGTAATTTTTTTTCCTTCTTAGTTCTTGTTATGATAAAATGTTATTAATAATATATATTTATAATATTATAAATCTAAAGCATATGATGAATTAAATTTTTATGTCTAAGATTAAACATTTATTTTATAAATTATAATAACATTATCTTATATATAATTATAATTTATATTATTATATATAATATAACACATTTTATATATAAAATTAATAAATATATAAATATATAAACAGTACCGGTCTGGTTCAGTTCGATTCGGTCCCAAATTAATCGGAACTGGAATTGGACCGGTTCCTCCCGGTTTTCTATTTATAAAACCAGTTCCGGACCGGACCGGACCAAAACCGGGAAAATCGGGTCGGTCCGATCCGGTTTTCTGGGTCTTTTTTACACCCCTAGACATGAAGAAGAGAAAGTAGCCCAGGTTGCTAGTGATTTTCTCTTCAACAATTTATGAAACACTTTGCATGCATTCTTAGCCCTCATCCCAGCAACTCTTCTACATTAAACTATTTCTTCCTTGATACAACCAAACCAATAGCAAGTTTCTAACACTCCAAATACAATGAACTCTACAGAACTCTAACCTCTACAGGTCTATCCCTTTTCCCTCTCACCATACCTTCCTTTGGTCTTGGTTGCTCCATTCTTTCATGGATAGTTGTAGAGATTGCAGTAATGAAAAGACGGTGGAAATGACTAATTTTAGCTCTCGTTAGATTAGGAGCCTAGAAAGCAAAACAAGTGAAAATTTAAATGGTATTTTGACATGCTTATAAGACAGATTTGTGAGTCTAAGATAATATACATTTTAAATTTAGTATCTGCTTCTCAAAGGGAAATAATTTAAAACTTAGAACTTCTGAGAAAGATTTTAAGCATGAAAAATTGAGTTAAATCCAAAAGTTAAAAAAAAAATGTGGCAATAAAGCTTCAAGAACCTTATTAGGGAAAAAGAAAAACAGAACTATATTTTCAAAGGAAAAAACAAAAAAAGAACTAGAGAGAGGGGGAAGGGAACAGAGCAAGCATTTAGCATCAGCGACAACTATTTTGCTCAAGAATAAGGAAGAGGAAAATGGTGGGAACCTTTGTTATGCTGTGATACTAAAAAACCACGTCAATTGAGAATCAAAAGGAAAGGAAATCCGATTTCTATATCTTATCTTTCTAGTCGAATACTCTGGGTCTTTGGACGAGAGCCTGGCTTGTGAGGGAAAGCACTCTACTTCCAAGAGATGGAGATGGATGGAGGGAGGGAGATGGAGGGGGAAATGAAATTTTGAGGGAGAAAGAGGGGGAACGAAATGAGAGGTAGAGGAAGAGGAAAATGAAAGGGATGGGGGCGAAATGAGGATGGAGGCCACCAGAGCCCCTTCTGTCTTCGAGCTGTAACAAACGATGTTGTTCAAATTTTTTTCCACGTTGGACAAGAGTTCGTAGGGGTGCCCCAGGCCGGTTGTCTATAGACTTTTTCTTTCACCTATATAAGTAGAAAGTTCATTTTCAAGATTAATATTATATGGATTTTCTTAGTGCTCTAGGGTTCATATATACTTAATATATATACATATATACACATTTAGTATGAAGGAGGTTTAATCAAGTCGAGCTAACGTGTCGATTTGAGAATAAATGAGCGGGCATTAAAAAACCTTAGCTGAGTCGAGTTGAGTATGTGTTATTTACTAATCAAGTAGGATACCTGCTGTCATGGATGAGTTTTTTTTTTCACTAGTTGAGCTTGATTCGAGTTTAACTAGTAAGTATTGAGTTGGATATCAAACAAACTAGTTTATTTATAGTCCTATTTATGGGGGTGAGCATGTATCCCGTTGCACGACGCGAGCCAAGACCAACCACCCCATCAGATGACTAGCACTAATAGCCTTGTGCTATTGTTGAAGAACACGTTCAGGCATTGTGTGGAGGATCTTCCAAAATTTGGAGAAGAAGGGTATGAACATGTGATGAGAGAGAGAGAGAGAGAGAGAGAGAGAGAGAGAGAGAGAGAGAGAGGGCGAGGTGCTGAGAGAGAGGCCTTTGATGCATAGGAGACGACATAGTGGGTAGAAGTGTACAGAGGATTTGGGGAAGAAGGGGTTTATATGACATGAAAGAAAGAAATGATCAAGTGCCGATAGCTTTTCATGTTATCTTCCCTCTGCCATTTTCCAGTGATTTGTCTTCTCATAAGCAGTGATGAAATCACTTGAGATTACTTTAGATGGGCAAACTTGTGTGTGTTTGGATGCTGAGTATAGTCTAACGTACAAAAATAGCTAAGATCACCTCACCATCATATGATAACTTTAGTGAGTTTACTTGTGGTCACGTGTAGCTTAGTAGGTTTGTAAAGATGTAACTGAACTTAATAAGGCTATGTGATAGTAATATTGTAACAGTTTGTTTTTTTTTTTTCCAAAATCTAAGGCTCCATTTGGATGTTAATAGTATCTCAGATGATCTAAATTTATTTGTAAATAGTAGTGAGTTAAGGTATTTGAGTGAGTTTTGTGTAAGAGTGTGGGTCCCATTAAAATGTGTTTAGATGTATGAAGTAAGTTGAGATATATTTAACTTTTTATGGAAAGTTAAAAAAGTAGTCGGTCCCATCAATGATTGATTTGTAGAAAAAGTAGTGTTTGGATGTGTTCTAGTTGGTCCCGCCTTAGCTGCTATTATCTTCTCTACTCTTACCCCACAAGCCATCCTAGCGCTAGATAACCCCACACTGCCTAGCCCCCAACAGTAATCGAAGCCGAACCTGCCAATCCTAGTCCACCAAATCCTTCACCTTTCTCACAAAACCTCATCCTTCTTACAGCCCAAGCCCAGACCAATTCTGACCTCTTAGAAGGTGGCCCTGGTGATACAGTGAGTTCCTAAACGAAGTGAAGAAGGGCAAAATAGAAAGGGTCAGATTTAGCAAAGACAACTGTGTTCTTTAGCTCACTGCCATCGATAGCCTCAAAGCCTCCGTAATTGTCCCCCAATGGCCCGAACCTCATCGACATCCTAGCCATGAACAACTTCGATATCTTTGTCTTTAAGAGTGAGTCGGGCAATGGGTTGTTCAATTTTATTGGTAATCTTTTGTTTTCACTTATTGCTGTTGCAGGACTATTCTTCCTTTTATGCCGAGCCCATGGGAGCCCCTAGTGGCCTGGGCGGCCCAATGGGCTTTGGAAGATTGAAATTCAAGTTCCAAAAGGTCCCTGATACTGGCGTCACATTCGCCAATGCAGCTAGAGCTGACCAAGGGAAGCTTTAAGTGCAAGAAGTCGTTGATTTCTTGAAAAACCCAGATAAGCACATTGCCTTGGGAGCTACAAATCCCAAAAGGGTGTTTGCTAATGGGATTGCTCGGTATCAATAAGACCCTATTGGCCAAAGTGGTGGAAGGGGAGGCCGATGTGCCATTTTTCTTGTGTGTGGCTTCATAGTTTGTGGAATTGTTTGATGGAGTTGGGGCTTCGAGAGTGAAGGACTTGTTCAAAAAAGCCAAGTTAAAAGCGTTGTGCATTATGTTCATGGACGAGATTGATGTGATGGTAAGGCAGAGATGGGTGAGACTTGGAGGTGGGAATGTTGAGAGGAAGCAAATTGTCAACTAGTTGTTGATAGATATAGATGGGTTTTCGGGTAATTCGGGTGTGATCGTGTTGGCGGTGACAAACTGGCTTGATCTGTTTGATTTGGCATGTTGAGGATGGGGAGTTTTGATAGGTAGGTTACTGTGGACAGATTTGATGTCACTGGATGTAACCTCTCTTTGCCATTTGACAATGTATTGTCTTAATGAATAGTGTTGAAAATGGATGACCCACTTCGGTCAATTCATATGAAAACATTTGTGTGCGTTTGGATGCTGAGCTTAGTCTAACATACGAAAATATCTCAGATCACCTCAACATTCATACGTAGCCTAAGTCCACCCATTATTTCCTAGAGTTATGAGTTTTATTAGAAAGCTGAAGAGTATAAATAAGGAAAGGGGCCCAATTGTAAAGAATTGAAGAAGAAAACTCAATTACTCTAGTTCTATAATTTGGAAGAGAAAAATTCTATGTAGAAGCTTTTATTTTTAACACACCCACACACCCCACACACCTCTTATGTGACAGTATCATTATTTTATTTTTTATTCCCAACCTACTTGTCTTGAATCTCTATTTCCCTAGGTTTTCCCTTCCTCACTTCATAATCTCCTATGCCACCAATCAGATTTGAGAAACCAAGCAATTGTAGAAGGAATATTCATTGTCAACACCAAAACATCACACAATTATTTTCAAGACTAAAGAGGCTAAAACTCTAAAATCCATCGTTGAAACCTACACATTTTCCTACTATACCAAACCGTCTCTTCCTAAACCCCATATCCACTTGCTTACTCCCTCCAAACAATTCAATGGGTGATTCTCTTTTACATTGATGTCAAATTTAATTGAATTATCCGTCTTGTTCACCAATCTCATCTTATTTACTACAAAAAAGTATTGTTCACTTTGTCTCATATATTTGTCACAATTGTTCACTATCACCAACTCCATTTTCTCTATTGTTCACCACATCCAAAGATAATATTTGCCAATACGGTGTCGTAATACAATATTTTCACTTACTTGGAAATTAATTGATGTCAATTATAAGATTACCTAGGTGAAACTTGTCCAATTGCTGATTCTAGTAATCTCCATGCTGCTTGTAAAGCATGTTGTCCGAAGGGTCTTAGCGATTCCAATCAATGTTGACCAAATTAATGTTGTGAGTAACAATGGAGTCTTATATGGTGCTACTTTGTTTCTTGGGGGCCAAGCCTTAAACTACATCGAACATGCACCATTTAGCTTTAGCCATCAGTGGTAGTTCCAGTTGAGACAACATCGACACCCATAACATCGGCACCCGTGTGATTCCAAATCAAGATGATGGATTGTGCAAATTAGACATATTGAATAGTGAAAACGACAATAACAAAAAAAACATATAATCAATGGGATGAAAATCACATTGAATGTATGAGGAGATAAGATAAAAATGCATTCTTTTTCGTTCTATCCATGCTTGAGATGAAACTGGGTTAAATGGATCTTTTGTGTTTTATCCTCTTTTTTTTTTCCTTTTGATATTTAAAAGATGAATTACATTTAGCCGTTGGTCTAAATTTTCTACACCACACACCACTCCACATCACGGTTTGTAGCCCTAGCTTTCCTTTGCCCGTGCTCCTCTATTTATGAAAAACCAATCCCTTGTTCGACTTGAATCTCAAGGAGAGAGCTCAAGGAAAGAGAGGGTTCAATATGTGTGTGTGTGAGAGAGAGAGAGAGATGTGATAGGGAAATGGGATTACGGGAAAATGGGGAAATGACAGGAAAAATATGAAAGTGTGGTATAGAGGCTGTTGTATAGTAGTCCTATTTTTTTAATGCCATGTCAGAGTGGTGTGTGGGTGTGTTAAGATGAACGACTTCCATGTAGAACTGGTTGGAATAATGCTATCCTCAAACTTTACCTTTTATATCTCAATTTCTTCATTTTTCATTACTATTTATTTTCCTATGAATTGAGGTATATTATAAATAGTTTTTCTACTTTTAAATCGATGTATAAAACACACCATTCATATAACTTAAATGATAATATTTTATTTGTAAAATTTATATTTTAAGATTTATCTTTCAAATTAAAGAATGTTATGTAAATATTTTACTATATGTACTTTAAAAAAGTAGAATTGCATGCATTTCATTAAACATAGAGTTGGCCATCAGCCATCACAGTAGAAGAAATACAACGTGCAAAAACATCCACGTCCATAAACTCATAATCAAGAAGCACAACTTCTTTAGCAAGCCTATGTGGTACACCATTAACCTCTCTTTTAACAAGTTGAATTTTCCAACAAGAACCAGCAAGTAAAGATTGAAGGTTTGATAGGATACTATTAAACTTTCCATCATTTTGATCATTCGATAATGAAATAGTGACAACTTGGCTTGAATCACCCTAAAAAAATAAAGAGTGCAACCCAAGCTCTTTACAAATAAGAGTAGCAGCAAGCAAACCTCTAGCTTTAGCTAGTGATGGTTCAACACAAAAAAGCATAGGTTTCATTAGACTAGCAAGAAGAACACCATCACAATCCCGAATGACCACCCCAATGCCAATTTTGCTGCAATTAGCCTTGATAGCAACATCCCAATTAACTTTTACCCATGACTATATAGAGCTGATGGAGGTATAAAACCGCCCTCATGGATCAAAGTATTTCTTGTAAGCCAAAGTGATTAAGCTAGTATTGCAAAAAGCTCCAAATCCCTCTGTGCTACTAGCTTTAGCATCTTCATACTCATCTGCTCAACAATAAGGCCAAAATCAGTTGCTATGCTTGCTGCTTTTTGGAGTACCCTAGGACCAAGTAGCCAAATATTCCTTGTTGAATGACATGTCCAAAGAATATGACTGGGTACAAAGGATCTAGAATGAGATGTTTCTTCATAAATTCATTTTTGTAGGCAATGCATTAGTACAAGCACGCCATATAATAACCTTTACTACATTAGTTGTTTGAAGTGACCAAATTCTCTTTCAAAATAGTCCACATTGTCCTTGCATAGAAAGCTCCTTAGTGGTCCAAGTCAGTACTTGTCTTTGCAAATGGTAAGCACTATTCCACCATCCTACATGTTCATCAATAAGATCTACAACTACTGCATTCTCAAGTAAAAAGATAAGAGGAGATTGGATTTTATAGGAACTGTCCCTAGGCAACCATTTGTCTTTCCAAATATGGATCTTAGTCCCATCACCAACTCTCCACAGAAGTAAAGATTAATGACATGGCTTATACTCCTCTAAATAAAAGAAGGTTCAATCCCCAAACGAGTATTTAAGATATTAGTGGTAGGATAATATTTTGCCTTAAAAATCCTACTTGGAAGAGAATTAGAAGACGTGAGTAGTCTCCATGCTTGCTTAGCCATAAGGGCTAGATTAAAACATTTCATATCCCTAAAACCAAGACCCCCACATGTTTTTCTAGAGCTTAAAATGTCACAGTTTTTCCAATCAATTCTAGAGGAGTTATCTTGGTGACCCTATAAAAAATTAGTAAACATAGAGTTGCGTTTCTTACAAAGAGACTTGGGTAGCAAAAACACACTCATACTATAGGTAGGGATAACTTTAGAACAATTTTAGTAAGAATTTCTTTCCCAACCTAAGAGAGAAATTTGTTCTTCCAATTATCAAGTTTTCTGTCAACCCTATTCACAATCCCTTAAAAAGCTCTTAACCAGGATCTAACAACGAGAGAAGACAATCCTATATATTTATCCAAGTTGGAAGAAGCTCTCAACCCTGATACCTCCATAATATACCTCTTGGTTACTTGTTTAGTCTTCTTTTTTTTTATTTTATTTCATTTTTTTAATATTTAATTTTTTATGGATACTTGTTTAGTATTTTTACTAAAGAACAAAGAGGCTTTTTCCTATTAAATTTTTGTCCAAATGCAGCTTCATACAACCCAAGAATATGATTTAACATTGCCCATTCATGCATAGGTGCTTGATAAAACAAGAGACTATCATCAGCTAAAAAACAAATGATTCATCCTTATAATATCTTTGGCTAATGGAACACCTGAAATGAGTCTTTGTTACTCTGCAACATGAAGTTGGATGTTCAAAGCTTCAACACAAAGTATGAACAGAAAATGTGATAAGGGACAACCTTGTCTTAACCCACCTGTGGTTTAAATCTCTCATGAGGTATACCATTCACAAAGACAAAAAAGGAAGAATAAGTGATATACTTTAAAATCAGATCAGTCCATTTTGAACAAAACCCAATTTGGTCATCACAACTCTAATGAAGTCCAATTTCACCCTTACTTAGGCCTTACTTATATCTAATTTCAAAACCATATAATTATTTTGGCCGTGGAACTGAGTATGCATTTGTGAAGGGTCTTATATGCAACTAAGATGTTATTTGGAATCAATTGACGAGGGACATATGCACACTAATTTGGTGATATAATTGAAGGCAATATCTTTTTTTTTTTTTTCCCCTAAGCAAGTGATATTTTATATATGAAACTACGTGGTTACAAGATACAAGATTTCAAAGGGGTGGGAGTCCTCAACAAACATCCCAAAACAAACAAAAGTAGCACCAAAGAAAAATAGAAAAAGGGGTTTCAGAGCCAAAAACTTGGCTCCCACCCAATTCCACTAAGGTGATGCCGCTTAAAGCGGTTCTAAAATTGTCTGATGAATAGACTATTAAACTACGACTTAAAGCCGCAGTTGAGAAAGATGTGTTGCTTTTTGTTGATCCAGTCCGGCTGAAGGGAGTTTCCACGACCACTTCATCTTGATCATTGGTTAGGAAAAACGGAAACATATGAATGTAGCAACCAGATGATGTGTCGATACTCCGACGAAAGACCACTTCAATTTATTGGTGAGCATTTTGGTGATAATATTGTACATAGGATTACAAAAGTTAAGTATAATTTTTGTATTACAAAACAAATATAAACGGGGATCGGTCGTTTATCGCAGGAAAAAGTTACAACTTCCCACTTCCACGTACCACATCATCTTCTTAAAAAGGACAAAAAAAAATTTTAAAATTTTGAGTTTGAGATAAGAATTTTGAAATTTAAAATGAAATATTAAAATATTTTTAATATTATCATTATTTTAAAATTTGAAAAAGTTAAATTATTTATTATATTTTGTATGAAGATTTGGGAAAATTATAATGATGAAATGAGAATTTTGAGTTTGAGATGAAAATTTCAGGTTCAGTTTGGCACCTTAAAATTTTTATCTCAAACTCAAAATTCTCATATTATCTTTATAACTTTCCCAAAATTTCATACAAAATATAATACATAATTCAACCTTTTTTAACTTTTTCAAATTCTAAAATAATAATAATATTAAAATATAATATTATAATATTTTATCTTAAATTTCAAAATTTTCATCCTACTTGCGAAACCAAACCTTAATCAACCAAACCGAACCTAATCACCGCTCAATCCCAAACCCTACAACTTTCTACAAGAAATTCGTTGTGGCTCTCTCTGAGCCTCTGAGACAGCAACCGAGGGTCTCTGAGACAACGATCCTTGCTACTGCTCCGACCCTTTCAAATTTTCTCAGCAAACCAAGAAGAAGTTAGGTTTCATAAATTGGAAATTGGATTTGGTGGTGCTCCCCTCGTTACAACAAACATCACTGCAACACAATGGTAATAGTTATTCACTATGAAACTAATTTGCTCTAATTTGTTTCTTTTGTCTCGGCCATCAATTTCATTGGAATCAAAGCGAATCTCTTAGCCTTAGGGTTTTTGCCCTTATTGAAGGCTTCTTAGGCTTTCATGTTTCGGGCTTTTATTCGTGCTTACTCATTTTATTTGTCACTTGAATTGGCTACTGAAACTGACCTAATCAAATCCACGTTTTCATACTTCTTCTTTTGGGTTACAACTGCAATAACAGTTCCATTTTTTTGGAGTGGCAATTATTTATTTATTTAAATTTATGTGTTGGTATTTTAGTCGGGCCGAGGAGGACGGGGCCGATTCCGAAGGGCTTCGAGATTTGAAGACAATTTTGGCAGCCGCAACATCAGTAACAAGAATCCGCCCTCCAGACACCTCTGGGTTGGCAACCTTTCCCACGCCACACTCGAGCACGACCTTAGCCATTATTTCTTACAGTTCGGGGAGCTCGAAAGCGTTGCTTTCCAGCCTGGCCGTAGCTATGCTTTCATTAATTTCAAGAGGGAAGAAGATGCCTTCGTCGCCATCAATGCACTTCAAGGGTTTTCCATTGCCGGCAACCCGCTTAGAATTGAGTTTACCAAGGCGGTTAGTCCTGCCCACCCCCAGCTACCTTTTATCATGTCTGTTACATTCTTAGGCACGCTTTCTTTCTCCGTAAAATATTGTGTGATACGTGTATGCATGTATCTATGTATACTTTTACACAGTTAATATTTCAATTCATTTCGTCAATATCAGGGCCCCAATATATAGTACCCACCTTTCATAGTTTTCAAGCAAGAGCAATAGCAAGAGAAATATGACTCGTTGTTAATCTACTTATTTGCATAATCTAACCAAGGCAATGGATGCACTCCATCGTGTACACATTATGGTTAACAACAGTGGCACTCTCCATTTAATTGTCCATTTAAACGGAAATTACTAAGCGATATCATCAAGTTTCACACTCCAATGCCCTGTGTGCTTATTAATATCAGAAAGTCTTAGGTCTTAAATGCTACTATTAAGGCTTGAATGTGCCTTCTATATCACAAAAAGACGAGGCATGCAACTTATTTGGCTTTCTACTTTTTTTCTTGTGCGCTTATTCATAAGAGTTTCGAATTTGGTCAGGTTTCAGACCCTCAATAGTCTAAAAATAAACACAAAAAGAATACATGCAAAGTGTTCATGGGGAAATTCAAAAGAGAGAAAAAAAAAAGATGAGGTAAGAGGCAAAGCGGCGTGTCTTCTAATTTTCCAATTCATTAATTGTGGTTATAGAATGAGTGTAATATATATTTTTTTGATAAGTAAGAAACTATATTGAAGTGAATGAAACTAGGCGAAGCCTATGTACACAGGAAGTATACAAAATGAGACACCTAATTACATTATAGAAAGCCGAAAAGAAGACAAAATCTCATGAGCATTCCCTTCCTTTAGTACAATAATGAGTAATATATTTGGACATATGAAAATAAGATATATATATATATAAATATATATAGCAGCTGCATGGTTACCTGAGAAGTATGTGCAATAACAGGAAAAGTTTTTTCATCGCTGCTGTTTAGTGTTGAAACCACATACAAGCTCGAGAAATCAAGGTTTTGTATGGCATTTTTCTGCACCTGTTGTCCCTTTAAATTAGTAGTTTATAAATAGACCATAGAAAATGAGTTACGCCAACCAAAAAAAAAAAAAAAAAAAAAAAAAAAAAAAAAAAAAATCTCTCCCTTTGCCATACAAAATATCATGCTTGCAGTTTATGGGGGAAATTTTTATAAAACTGATATAGATCATCAAATTTAGATAAAATTTATATAATCTAAAAAAAAATTATTCACAATGTTTTTAGTGTTTAAAGTTATATTTGATTTAACATTTGACTTTTATCACAAGGACCCCATATGGGCAAAATGCCTTTGGAGTAGATTGATCTACAGTAGTGGGTTATAGCATATAGCATAGGACAATAGATGGTGCTCTATCTGCTTTTTCAGATGGGTACTCTAAAATCCATTGAAATCCATAGACAATTGCTATATGTAGCATTGGAAAGTTATAATTGATTTTCGTTAGAAGAAGATCGTATAATTATGCTAACAATTGAATGTTCTCCTTTTCAAAATCCTTCAATATCAGCACAAATAGATTCCTGAGAGGAAGGCATGTAAGTTTCATTTTTCAAGTGGCTTGACGGTGGAGGAACTAGAGTTACACATTATCATGATCCAGTAGTGGAATCTTGTTTCGAGTCTCTCAGTGCATTTGAGAAGTTTTTCACATGTTCTAGCACAAGTCCAATGAATCTTCCATTGGTATTTTTTGATATGCGCACATTTTCCGCAATACAGTCATCTGAAATATCCTCTTGGTCCAGTAAAGCTTGAATTACTAGACGAAACAAGGTCTTTGCATTTGTTAACCAGCCATATTCGGTGGTTCCACGTCATGAATTTCAATTTGGATTGCTAATCTCTATGCACATTAACCTATCCAAAAGACTTGCAGAGTGTGAGAGGCCATAGGATCATGATTATATACTACGCTAGGGTTAATTTCCTTTAAGCATGTCCATATTAATCTGCCAATTGCGGTAGTGGTCACATAAAGTTTACTGGTTCGTCGGGCTTCGCCTAGTCTTTTATTCATATTAATAAAATTCTTACATATCAAAAACAATTTACTGGGTCATGATGAGTCTGCAGCCTATACTGGGTCTACTGATGAAATATTCATTAGACGTGGCTCATTTAAAAAAATCAAATCTAGATATATATATTTTTTTATATCAAAAGATAAGGTGACAAAAAGAAGAAGAAGTGCAAAATGCAATGCAAGTCGGATGTAATATGAGATGTAAGAAATTCTGGCTTCATATCCATTGGTAGCAATTCTTGGTAAGAGTAGAAGATTGTATGAGAAAGATATGGGTGCTTCATGTGTTAAATAACTAAATGATTTCCATCCTTAATTACTATCATAATTTAATAAATTGCAATTGTGAGGTAGCCTTGGAGCATTTGTACTTTGACACATGCTGAAAGTTAAACAAAAAACTCATATGAGTTGAAACAAAGGGTGTCCACCATTCAGCATAAAAAATAGCTTGAGCAGACTGATCTCTCTTTTCATATATGAACCTCGAGCACTTCACGAGCACTTCACTAAACTTCCTGATTCAAAAGAAAAAGCATCTTGTCTGGAAGAAACTTATTACCAGAGTCCCAAATGGTTGCCTCGGGGAACTGATATGATGGAAGCCCACTACCTTTACCACTAATGATCAACAAGTGAGAGAATCCTGCAGGTCTTAATGCTTTAACAAAATTGTTGTTTGCCACTCATGAGACTTGTCTTCCAGTTTAAAAACCTTTCATGCTTTTTTTCTATATGTTGGAATTATCTTTCGTTTTAAAAATTTAATTCAATTGTGCCTGAATTGAAAAAGGTATGGATTCACGTATCCATGGGAGAAACAGCTCAAAAGGTTCTGTTGCTTCACTTTTGCTGCTAAGTAGTGCATTATGTACATTTTTCGTGATTGTATGGTGTTATATTTGGGAATTGCGGGAGGGAGTGAAATATATGCGTGTTTGTAATGGCCTACTGCATCTGATGATTTTGCTGCAGCATCTAAAATGTACCTCATGGAAATAGCATTGGGAACTCTTATTACCAAGCTTCTTAGATAATGTGTTCTCTCTTTCGGTTGTGACGTTTGAGCAGCTGCTGAATAATTAATTTTCTTTAATGGGACTTGTCAAGGTGGGGGAAGGAGAAGTTCTTTTCTACCATTTTCATATGCTTTATGAGAGTTTTGGAACTCATTAGGAATTGTTGAGATAAGTTTTATTTAATCAAAAAGTGTGTGATCTTAGTCCAGAAGAAGCATACAAGAGATACACTAAAGTGCAGAAGGAAATAAATATAGGAAGTCCTGAAAAGTAGAAGCGGGAAAAGCAATACTGTTGTGTACCACAATCCATTGACCCACTGTGTTAAGAAAGAAAAGACTTGAGGTCCAATAATCAATTCTCACAATCTTTAAAGCTATGCTCAATTCGCTCTCACCAAATATGTTGCATCATAAAATGGGCTATTGTCCAAAGTAATGCACCTTGATGACTACTGAACTGTCCTTTCCGACATGTTGGAAGATCCACTGGTCGAGATGGCATAACCCAATGTAATATTCTATAGCAAGTTTCTTCCACAGAATTGCAAACTCTCATAGGAGAAATAATAACATTGAGAAGCTATTAGTGGACGGTGTGGAGTGTGGCGATGAGCAGGTACTTCATAACTATGTAGTTGATTTCTATGAGAATCTACTGACAGAGCAGGAGAGTTGGCGGCCTCCCCTAAATGGGATGGAATTTGACACTATTGGGTCACTTGACGTTACTCGGTTGGAAAGGGAGTTAGAGGTTTTCGAGGTAGTGAGGAAGATGGCCAGGGACAAAGCTCCAGGACCGGATGGTTTCTCTATGGGCTTTTTTCAAGATTGTTGGGAAGTTTTAAAGGAGGACTTTATGAAGGTATTCCAGGAGTTTTTCATGGCTGGAAAATTTGACAAAAGCTTAAATACTGCTTTTCTCGCTTTAATACCTAAAAAGGTGGGGGCCAGAGATTTAAAGGAGTTCCGGCCTAACAGTCTAGTGAATGGGTTGTATAAGATAATCTCGAAAGCTCTTGCAATCAGGCTGAGCGAGGTCATGGGGAAGCTTATTACGAAACCTCAAAACGCTTTCGTAAAAGGCAGACAGATCCTGGACGCTGTGTTAATCGCCAACGAATGCATTGATAGTCGGTTCAAGGATGGAAAATCAGGGATCTTGTGTAAACTAGACATGGAAAAGGCCTATGATCACGTTAACTGAGATTTCCTTCTACACTTGCTAAGGAGATGTGGCTTTGGGGATCGGTGGAGGGCGTGGGTACACTGGTGTATATCTACGGTAAAGTACTCCGTGCTGATAAATGGTGTTTCAGTTGGTTTTTTCCAGAGCTCTCGTGGATTGAGACAAGGGGACCCTTTGTCACCATTACTGTTCGTATTAGTTATGGAGGCCCTAAGTAGGATGCTCTCGGTGTTGGTTGAAAATGGACTCCTAAAAGGGTTCTCAATGGGCAATCCAGACAGGGATACTGTTATTATTTCTCATCTCTTGTTTGCAGATGATACACTGATCTTGTGTGAAGCCGAGCAGAATCAGATGCAAGTGCTAAAGACCTTACTCTTCTGCTTTGAGGCTGTCTTAGGGCTAAAGGTGAATTTGGAAAAATCAGAGTTGGTGCCAATCGGGGAAGTTTCTAATATTCGCCTTTTTGCGAGAACGATGGGATGTAAGATTTCCTCTTTCCTTATGACTTATCTGGGACTTCCTTTAGGGAGTGCCCCGAGGGCGCCTGTGATTTGGGAATCAGTAATAGAAAAAATAGAGCGGAGGTTGGCGGGGTGGAAGAGGTTGTACTTGTTAAAAGGTGGTAGGATTACTTTGATAAAGAGTACACTTTCTAATCTTCCTACTTATTTCTTATCTCTGTTTCCAATACCAGCAAGTGTGGCGGTTCGCATTGAGAAGCTCCAAAGGGATTTCTTATGGGGGGGTTTGGGGGAGGAGTTCAAGTTCCACTTGATTAAGTGGGAGCAGGTGTGTTGCCCTATATCTGGGGGAGGCTTGGGGATTAGGAACCTAAGGAACTTTAATCGTGCGCTGTTAGGTAAATGGCTGTGGAGATTTGCCCAGGAACATGACTCCCTATGGAAACAGGTGGTGGAGAAGAAGTATGGTGGTTTATGGGGGGAGTGGTGTACTAGAGAAGTAAGGGGAGCTTACGGAGTGGGGTTATGGAAACACATAAGAAGAGGATGGGGGGTTTTTAACCGTCATGTAAAGTTTTGTGTGGGTACGAGTTCAAGGATCAAATTTTGGAGAGATGTGTGGTGTGCCAGTAGGGCTTTAAAAGACTTGTACCCTTCTCTGTTCCAGTTGGCTAGAGATAAGGACGTTTCAGTGGAAGATGTTATGGAGTTAGAGGGGGGCCAGTTTCTTTGGAACATTAATTTTAGTAGGGTTGCACAAGATTGGGAATTAAGTATGTTCGCAGAATTCTACAGCCTCATATACTCCTTAAGACCAAACCAGCAAGAGGATGCTCTGTGGTGGTCACTACCAGGCAAAGGTAACTTCTCAATCAGATCTTTTTATAAGGCACTCACCCATGTGCCCCTTCTATGTGTCCCTGGAGAAGAATCTGGAAAAATAAGGCTCCACCTATGGTATCTTTCTTTGTTTGGACTGCATCCCTGGGGAAGATACTCACTACAGATAATCTGAGGAAAAGGAGGATTATCATAACAGATTGGTGTTGTATGTGCAGAAGAGGGAGAGAGTCGGTAGACCACCTCCTTTTACACTGTGATACGGTAAGGGCCCTCTGGAACGAGGTATTCTTGAGACTGGATATGGCTTGGGTGATGCCCAAAACTGTGGAGATGGCGCTGGCTAGCTGGTCTAACATAAGGGGTAGTAAACCAATTAAAGCTATTTGGAAGATGATACCCCTATGCATCATGTAGTGTGTATGGCAGGAGCGAAATGAGAGGACCTTTGAGGATCAGGCAAGATCAGTGGAGGAGCTTAAACTTTTATTTTTTAGAACCCTTTGTAACTGGGCCATTGCTGTGGATTTTAATGGCATGGCCATGCATGATTTTCTTCTCTCTAACGTGCCTACCTAGTTAGGGCGTTAATGTTGTAATTCTGGCTTTGCCTTTGATCAATACAATTTGTTTACTTATCAAAAAAAAAAAAAAAAAAAAAAAATTCTATAGCAAGTATGGAATCCTACGTTGTTTTGGAGGGAAAAGTCATTGCCTTTTATAATGATTCTAAGAGTTTCTAATTGTAGCAATGACTAGTCATTTTAAATAATAGGCCTAAATCTAAATGTGGCTTGAGTCTTCCTTGGATTGTTACAAAAGGTATTGGAGAAAACCCAAACAAGAAGTGTGGGGTTTAAGCCATGCCATTTATGATAGAATGGCCTGACAAATATGCAAATATTTAATGGATGGAGATTGTAATACCCCGTAATGAGTATAGGTAGGTGGTGATGGGAATCCTACATTACTTGAGAGGGAGAGATTCTTGCCTTTTATAATGATTCCAAGAGGTTCCAATTATAATATTGACTATTCTTTTTTGGAGTATAAGACTAGTTGTGGCTTGGACCTTCATTAGTCACTACACTCAATCTATCTTGAATAGGACAAAGATGGCTTTCCTTGGGTTTCTAATGATAGCCACTTCCTAGTCATTAGCTTCTCTAACAAAATTAACACACCATTAAAAGAAATTATGTGATAGTTGACAATGTTCCTCTCCATAAGCATCCGTAACACTTGCAATGCTGAATTTGTTTGGGAAAGTACCTTTCAAGGATTGATTTTTACACTGCACATTATGCTAGAAACATATTTTGGACCCGTCACTACCAAAAATCTAGTAAAGTGGGTAAAATCAATCCAACCCCTTCTAATGTTCATCCAAAGGCCAAACCCCAATAGATCCCTAACCTCATAAGAATGCCAACCTCCATCCAAACTCCCTTACTTTATCTCCACTAGTACAAAGGCTCTCTCTTTCATAAGCATAATGCCATAGTCACCTTCACAAGAAAGTTTGGTTGAACATAATTGAATTTGTCACTCCTAAACCACCTTATACAATTGATGAACACACATTGGACCACTTCACCAGATGGAATTTAGACTTTGTCCTCATGCCTCTACACAGAAAATCTCATTGTATATTCGCTAGACAAGGTGGTTTAGGGGGAAATGAACTGGGCTTACGCCCATTTAGGCCCAACGGAATACCCATTTCAAAGTGGGATCTACATCCACATCTGGGCTCATGACGACACTAGCACAACGGCCGGGGGTGTCACTGACTCCTCTGCCAACAAGGTCTGGGGTAGTTCCTAGCGACATCTGTGCCGAAAACCTTGCACTGATACTGACCAAGAAATAAATACAGAGGGCAAGGCATGATGAGCTATTGGGAGGGCCAATGCTCTGTGGGATGTCACAGATCAATTTACTGGTGACCTCCGGGCTGCCTCCTGTCACCACGATTGCGAGGTTGACGTCTTTGATGCTGGACACAGAGATTATGTCTCAATGTTTGGTAGATGTGAGGGTAGCAGTGTATCTGGGAGGTCAGAAGCAAGGGGGAATATCACATAAAGGGTCTTTGGAGAGTTCTATGTAGGAGATTGACCATAACATGGTACAAATTACTATTCCGGCACCGGAAAAAGACCCAGCAACTGAGACAATCTGTTCTGTCATTTCTAAGAGTGCGGCATCAATGGGTGAAGTAGAAGGAACATTGGTGAGGAGTTACAACAGTGTGAGGATCTAGTTAGCTTCCTCACCCGTTCCAGTGATGTTTCCCTGCCATCTTGATAATATGGAAGATAAGGAAGTTGGGGATGATCCTATCCCTATTTGTATTGTTCCTCCTTGTTCATCCTCAGATTGGGTCATTCGAAAAGTGGAGTAAATTCAAAATTGTGTAGGGATCTCTTGTGAGGGTTTTGAAGATCAATTCAAGGCACTCCTAATAGCAATTGAGGTAGGTCACTACCACCAAGGTATGGGGTCTAAAAGAAACAGCGAATTGAGAAGGCTATCTTGGTCTATTAATTATGAAGGAAAGGAGGGGAGTGGAAGCTGAGGTAGGAACAAAGGGAGGGTTGTAGCTATTGATAAATGAAGCCCAAGCTTCTTATTTGGAATGTAGGGGGTTGAATGAGATAGATAAATGCCTCCGAATAAAAAATTTGTTGAGACAATGGAAGGTAGACATCATTTGTTTGATGGAGACTAAATTGAGTTTATCACAAGAAGTATTATCCGGAGTATTTGGGGCTGTTGGTACATAGGCTGGTCATATTTAGCTTCGAATGGGGTGTCGGGCGGGGTCTTGGTAATGTGGGATAAAAGGGTGGTGAGGATCTCGATGAGTGTGTAAGGGAATACTTGGTGGGGCGTTCGTTTAAAAATTCTGAAGATGGTTTTTTGTGGGCCTTTGTTGGGGTTATGGTCCTAATTTGGATAGCGAGAGACGGTTATTATGGGAAGAACTCGCAGGATTGTGTACTTGGTGGGATGTCTCAAGGTGCATCGGTGGAGATTTCAATGTGACAAGATTCTTGAGTGAGAGATCGGGGGAGGGATGTCAAAACTATGCAATGGTTGAATTCTCTGATGTCATATTCGAGATGAATCTTATGGACATCCCTTTTGTTGGGAATACATCTACATGGTCTAACAATCATACCTGGTCTAGATTGGATAGGTTTCTTATATCCCTATCTTGGGAGATGCATTTTTCAGATGTATGCCAGAAACGACTCCCACATATATGTTCAGATCACTTTCCTATATTATTGGATTGTGGAGGTATCCAAGGGGGATGAAGGTACTTTAAATTTGAGAACACGTGGTTAAAAATTGATGGGTTTGTGGAATTGATTAGACAATGGTGGAGTTCATACCAGATATAGGGCACTCCGAGCATTATTTTGGCAGGTAAATTGAAAGTTTTGAAGAAGGGTTTGAAGTTGTGGAATGAGCAGATATTTGGCAATTTAGAACTCCAAAAGAAGACCTTACTACAAGAGTTACAAGGATTGGAGGGTGTAGAAGTAGAGAACACCCGCAAAAGCCAAGTCATTTCAGAGTTAGAAAGGGCGATTCTAATGGAGGAGATTTTTTGGAGGCAAAAGTCAAGGGCATTGTGGCTTAGGGAGGGGGATAAATGTACAAAGTTTTTTTGTCGGGTCGCAGACTCACATAGGAGGAATGATGTCACCAAGACCTTGACCATGGATGGTTTTGTTTCTTATGACCAATCAATTATCAAGGATCACATCGCTGGACATTTTGAAGAGCTGATTGTGGAACCTTTTGATTGGAGGCCTAGAGTAGATGGTCTATATTTGGAGGCCATTGATCAAACAATTATGGTTTGGCTTGAGAGACCTTTTGAAGAGGAAGAGGTACAACAGGTAGTTAGGAAAATGAATAGAGACAAAGCTCTGGGCCCTGAAGGTTTTTCTATGGCATTTTTTCAGACTTGTTGGGAGGTGGCGAAAGAGGATGTCTTGCAGGATTTTCATGAATTTTTCACTTTTGGGAAATTTGAGAAGAGTTTAAATGCTACATTTATTGCACTTGTCCCCAAAAAGGTTGGTGCAATGGAGGTGCAAGATTTTCGTCCTATTAGTCTTGTGGGCTGTATATACAAGTTAATTTCAAAAGTTCTTGTTAATAGGATGATCATAGTCATGAATAGAATCATCTCTAAGTCTCAAAATGCATTTGTTAGAGGTAGACAAATATTGGACTTGGTCCTTATCACTAAAGAATGCTTGGACAGCAGGATTAAATAAGGAGTCCAGGGTATTTTATGCAAATTAGACATGGAGAAGGCTTACAACCATGTTAATTGGGAATTCCTTTTTTAATTTGTTGATGAGATGTGGTTTTGGGGAGAGATGGAGGTTGTGGATGAGGCATTGTGTGCCAATGGTTTGCTTCTCGATTTTGGTGAATGGTGACCCCGTGGGATTTTTTAACAGTTCGCGGGGGTTGCAACAAGGCAATCCATTATCACCCCTCTTATTTATTATTGTCATGGAGGCCCTAAGTAGAATGTTGTCGGCTTCAGTTGAGGGTGGTTTTTTCTCAGGTTATTCAGTGGGGGATACTAACCAGGGCTCTACTATTATTTGCATCTTTTGTTTGCAGATGATACATTGTTGTTTTGTGAGGCAGATCGAGGTCATATCCAATATCTAAAGGCTATCTTGCTTTGTTTTGAAGCGGTCTCCGGCTTAAAAGTAAATCTCTCTAAATCTAAGCTGGTTGTTGTGGGTAACAAGCGCAATGTTAGCGGGTTGGCTTTGGTGCCTATGAAGTATCTTGGCCTTCTGTTGGGAGTATCATCTAAAGCCAAGACTATTTGAGATGATGTGTTAGAGAAGATAGAGTGAAGGTTGGCTGGGTGGAAAATGCTGTATTTGTCTAAGGGTGGTCAGATTACCTTAATAAAGAGTACACTCTCAAACCTTCCCATATATTTCTTGTCATTATTTCCTCTCCCAGCTAGTGGTGCCTTTCAGATTGAGAAGCTCCAATGAGATTTTCTATGGAGTGGACTTGGCGATGAGTTTAAGTTTCATTTAGTTGGTTGGGACAAGGTTTGCTCTCCAATGAGGGTTGACGGATTGCCGGGTTAGCAATTT
This sequence comes from Carya cathayensis, assembly GCA_011037825.1. Taxonomy (NCBI): domain Eukaryota; kingdom Viridiplantae; phylum Streptophyta; class Magnoliopsida; order Fagales; family Juglandaceae; genus Carya; species Carya cathayensis. Next base: position 967,723 of record QGSO01000410.1, read on the forward strand.
GAGGGTCTTCAATAAGGCTCGTCTTGGGAAATGGCTGTGGAGATATAATTATGAGAGGGAAGCTTTATAGAAGGTGGTGATTGATGCTAAGTATGGTAGTATAAGGATGGGTTGGTGCTCTAATGAAGTCAAGGAGCATATGGAGTGGGGCTATGGAAGCAAATCCGGAAAGGTTGGAGGTCTTTCTCTAGCCCCACTAGGCTATGTATGGGGGATGGCAATAGAATTAGTTTTTGGCATGATCTTTGGGTTGGAGATACGGCTCTTAAGGATGCTTGTCCCTCTATTTTCATAATTGCACAGGAACAAGATGCTTTAGTGGTTGGCTTGAGGGAAATTACTAATGGTTCACAGCAGTGGAATGTCAGTTTCATTAGGGAGGCTCATGGTTGGGAATTAGGTGTACTTGTTGAGTTCTTTAACTTGCTATACACCATTGGACCTGTTGATACAGTGGTGGATAAGTTGGTGTGGCTGCCTTCCAGTAAAGGAAAATTTTCTGTACGCTCTTTCTATGAGGCTCTCACTACTCAAGCTAGTAATCACTTTCCTTGGAAGAGCATTCAGCGGAGTAAAGCGCCTCCTAAGGCTGCTTTTTTTGTTTGGACAGCATCCTTAGGGAAGATTCTAGCCATTGGCAATCTAAGGAAACGTGGGCTTATCCTCATTGATTGGTATTGTATGTGCAGAAATAGCAGTGAAACAGTGGATCATTTACTTCTACATTGTGAGTTTGCAAGGGCCATACTGAATTACTTTTTCAGTAAAGTGGGATTAGCATGGGTTATGCTGGGGAGGGTGGTTGATCTACTAGCTAGTTGGAGAGGGATCACGGGGATACCACATATTGCAATTATGTGGAAGATGGCTCCCATTTGTCTACTTTGGTGCATCTGGAGTGCAAGAAATGACTGAAATTTAGAGGATTGTGAGCGCTCATTGGAAGAGTTTTTTTTTTTTTTTTTTTTTTTTTTTTTTTTTTTTTTTTAAATTTCTGGAAGACTTTATTTATGTAGGCCATTGTTATAGACCTAAATGGTCGCAGCTTCCATGATTTCCTTGTAACCATTTCTAGTTCTTACCTAGGTGTACTCACATGTATACCTCCTGTGTACTTGGGCTATACTTATTTATGTATTAATAAAATACCTTCTTACTCATAAAAAAAAAAAGAAAAAATCTCTAGACAACTGGAAACTCCTACAGGGAGTGGAGTTAGACATAATAGGCTGGAAAGTTGAATAGCATGCTCTTCATGAACGTAATTCTACAACCCCTCAACAAGGACAATGGTTTCCAACTAGAGAAGCATTGTTTTGTCTTCTCAACGGCACTGTTCCAAACATATTTGGCCTTGTAGGGAGCTTATAATGGAAGAGCAAGATAGGCAATGGGTGAGGTTGAAACCTCAAAACTGTGGATATCTATCACACTAGCAGCATCCTTTTCCTCCTCTTTCTGTCAATATTGCCAATTCCCAGAATACTAATAATGTACCCTTGTGCATACAGCTGCCCAACTACTTTATTCATCTGACTTCTTTAACCACTTCCGCATCTATCGTATTCGAGAGAGCTTGCTTCGTGGTGGAGCATTTAGCAATGCCAGCAGCCTGGTGAGGGCTGGGCTGTTTGGGGACAAGTTAAGTTAGGGTCTGCTGGGCTTGCTTCTCATGAGATTGGGTGAGGGAATCGGAAAGGGGCTCATAAACCGGGCAGACGGGGACCATCGAAGAAGTGCCTAGACACGCCGCCGCCACTACTTTGACTCCTTTTATGCAATTATGAACTCCACGGAACTTTCTCAATTCCAACGCGACTTATCCTTTTGGAGCTGATGTAACAAAACTACACGAGCCTCTCGACAAAGCCAACATAAATCCTATCCAAAAAAGAAAAAGAAAAGGCAGTTTAATTATGGTGGTATACCAGCAGCTTGTTATGGAACTTCTAGTTCCATTTGAAGCATATAGATCCATAAATGGATTTGTATGTATAGCCACTTCAGTCGTGCTCGTAGTTTCTCAAAAGTATCTTTTTTCTGGGAACATGGTCAACCAGAAATTATTTGCTGGGGGTCTTGGCAAGGAGTTTCTTCCAAGTGTGCCTCGGGTAATTCAAGGGAAAAATCTCCCAATCTGATGACCCGTTGAGATTGTCTGCAAACAAAAGATGAGACATACCAACCCCTACTTCCTCCCTGACACTGGTGGAAAAGCCTGACAAGCTGCCCGCCCATATACACTGTTGCAGAGATCATCCCACTCAAAGCCTCCATAACAATAACAAAAAGCATAGGGATAAGGGTGCTCTTATTCTATTTTTTTATTTTTTTGATAAGTAGGAAAATTTATTAATCCACATAATTAGGCATAACCCAAGTACAAGGTTATGTCGAACCAATCATCTAATGCTTTTCCTTGGAAGTGCATTTGGAGAAGCGAAGTGCCCTCAAGGTTGCCTTTTTTGGTTGGTTGGCATCTCATGGGAAAATCCTGACTATAAATAATTTGAGAAAGCATGGTATACTTTTAATGGATTGGTGCTTTATGTGCAAAAGAAATGATGAATTGGTGGATCACTTTCTTCTCCATTGTGAAGTGGTAAAGGTTCTGTGGGATGAGATTTTTGATAGGCTTGTTATTGCCTGGGTGATGCCTTGGAGGGTGGTGAATCTATTGGCTTGTTGGAGAGGAAGTCGGGGTAATCTTCAAATTGCGGCTGTTTGGAAGATGGTGCCATTATGTCTTATGTGGTGTATATAGAATGAGAGGAATGGACGATGTTCTAAAAATAGAGAATGTTGGCTGGGAGGGTTTAAAGATTTTTTTTTCATACATTGTTACTTTGGGCATCGGCTATTGTATTGGATGAGACTAGTTTTCATGATTTCTATGCTGCTCTCTCCAGCTTCTAGCTTGTAATTAGGTGTTTTATCTTGTATACTCCATGTACTTGGGCTATGCCTAATTATGTGGATTGATAAATTTTATTACTTATATAAAAAAATGATTCTTGTTTGCAAATTACTTATCACTCATCTGATCTCAATCTTCTATCAAGGCATTCATTAGAAGTGAGGATTGGGTCAAGAATTTGCCTACCTTTGTCAAAGGCAATTTGGGAGCTGGAAATCACCTATGTCAAATCCGATTATAAAATCAGTTTTGGAGAACTTTGGCAATAATTTTATATACAACACTAAGAATTGACTGTATTTTCTTGAATATACCATATTCAGAATATTGAGACTAAATGAAAATGTGGAATCCCCTTCAAACAAAATCTTTTTGTAAACAATATTAAAACAGCCAGTGAAAGGAATGCAGATGTTTCGACATGTGGTTTGCAGCCGTTGGATTTAGGGCTTGTTTGGCAAACATGAGAATTCTAAAAATTTCTCATAACTTCATTCCCAAACATCACTCAAATACAAAACACTTTTCAATTTCAAATTTTTAACTTTTGCACTAATCATTACTCAAATACAAAAATCAATATAACTTTTACGAACTTCAAAACAAAAATAATATTAAAAAATTATATTGAAACAATTTTTTTGAACTTTATCTAGTCACTTTCACAAACTCCAATACAATACTTATTTTAAAAAATATTTTTATTCAACTTCTCTCTCCTTTTCCAAAATCGAATAAAACATCTTCACTCAAATCATTTCACTACTATTCAGAAAATTTTGAGATACTCTAGGCATCCAAACATGCCCTAAGCAGTTATTAAATGATCGAGTATTTCATGAAGCATAAAAGCAGTAACTTAGAGGGTGCAAGTTTTAGTAAAAAACTTAACAGGTTCCCCCCCCCCCCTTCCCGGCCCTGAAAAAACCCCAAAAGATAATTTATTTATTGGAAGCTCTAGTGATCTTGCTGCTTGGCAATCTATTCTTCTTATTTATTTTTGGGTACTATTTATGTGTTGTAGACAGGACTTGTGTACTACTAAAATGCAACAAAAATGTTACGACTGTGGAAATTGTGAAAATTTAGGCTTCGATGGATTTGATTAAGTAGCAATGATTCCCTATGGCTGAGCTAAAAGAGAGTTTCTGCAGGTTGTGAAAAGCGCTCCAAGGTACTGCCCCAACTGACTGATTGGTTTCCTTTACTCAACTATGACCTATCAAACACACACAAGTTTGTTGTGTTTGTTATGATGTCAATAAACTGTATATAGAATCTGAACTCCTAATGGTTCTTGTCCTTTTGACATACTGCATATAATTCACTTTTCATCCCCTAGGGGTTGGCTCAAGTGGTAAAAGCCTTGGTCTTGGTGGTATGCTTCCTCCAAAGTCTAAGGTTCGAATCCTCTAGGGTACAAACAATCTCTAGGGGTCATTGGACTGGGGTATTTTGAATTAGGCAAGGTGCACTTGTGGGAAACTCCTTGCTGAGGACCTGTGCACCCCTGGAATTATTTGGGACGCTGTTCTTGAACACCCGTGCCAAATAAAAAAAAGAATATACTTTTCATGCTACAGACCATATTTTATTTGCTGCAGAAATAAGTTATATGGTTGTACTTTGTGATACTAGGAAGTTATAACTAAAGAATCCAGTACATTGTGTGATGTCAAATTATTGGTTGAATTGATAGCTTGAAACAACTCAAGGAAGATCCAAGCCACACTTGGGCCTATACTCTGAATAGACTAGTCAAGGTTACAATAGAAGTCCATTGGAATTATTATAAAGAGTAAGAATTCGTCCCTCCCAACAAATATGGGATCTCATTCACCACCTTTCTATACTTAACGTCCTCTTTTGGCTATTCCATCATAAGTGGCATAGCTCAAGTCCTACACTTTTGATTGAGATTGGCTTTGATATTATTTGTTACAACTCAAGGAAGGCTCAAGCCACTTTTGGGCATATGCTCCAGATGGATTGGTCAAGATTACAATTGGAGTCTTTTGGAATCGTTATAAAATGTGAAAACTAGCTTGAGCCTTCCTTGAGTGGAAGGAGACCGAAGAGCGAAGGATCCAAATCTTACAAAGCCCTCTGATATATCGTCCCTCCGATATATCCATAACTTCCGCTACTGAGACATCCTTGGCACTTGCCATCAAGAAGAGTGAAGGATACAAATCTTTCAAAGCCCTGTTTCCACACCAAACATCACTCTAGAATTTGATTCTAGATCCTGCACCTAACTGAGCTTAGCAAAATGGTTGAATACCCCCCACCCTCTTCTTATGTATTTCCATAAACCTACTCCATAGGCCCCCATTGCTTCTCTAGTACACCCATCTCCCCATAAACCCCCATATTTGTTCTCAATCATCAATTTCCATAGATATTCAGATTCCCTGGCAAATCTCCACAACCATTTGCCAAATAACGCTGGATTGAATACCCTTTGGTTTCTAAGCCCTAGACCACCTCCCCTTGAGATAGGACAACAAATCTGCTCCCACTTAACCAGATGAAACTTGGAACTCATCCCCCAAACCCACCCCCCCCCTCCCAAAAAAAAAAAAAGAAACAAAAAATCACGCTAGAGCTTCTCAAAATGGGACGCCAAACTTGCTAGTATTGGAAATAGAGATAAAAAAAAAAGTAGGTAAGTTAGAAAGTGTACTCTCTATCAAAGTAATCAAAGTAATCCTTCTACCTTTTAACAAATACATTCTCTTCCACCCCGCCAATTACCGCTCAATTTTCTCAATCACTGTATCCCATACTGAAGGAGTCCTCGAGACAATCCCAAGCGGAAATCCCAGGTAAGTAAAAGGAAATGAGGTTATTTTGCACCCCAACGTTCTTGCTAATTGTCGAAAGTTGGGAACTACCCCAATTGGCACAAATTCTGATTTCTCCAAATTTACCTTCAAACCAAAAACTACATCAAAGCAGAAAAGTAAAGCCTTCAAAACTTGCATATGATTTTGCTCGGCTTCACACATAATCAGTGTATCATCTGCAAACAGTAAATGGGAAATATTAATACTACCCCTATCTGGGGTTTTGATTGAGAAGCCGTCTAGAAAGCCATTTTCAACCATTGCCAAGAGCATCTTGCTTAGAGCCTCCATAACAATAATGAACAACAAAGGTGACAACGGGTTTCCTTGTCTCAATCCACGTGTGCTCTGAAAAAAACTCACTAAGACTCTATTTACCAACATAGAGAACTTTTCTGAAGATATACACCAATGAATCCACGCCCTCCATCGCTCTCCAAATCCACACCTCCTAAGCAAAAGAAGTAGGAAGTCCCAGTTAACATGGTCATAAGCTTTTTCCATGTTGAGTTTGCACATGATCCCTGTGTTCCCGGCTTTCATTCTACCATTAAGGCATTTATTAGCAATTAACACCGCATCCAAAATCTGTTTTCTTTTTACAAAAGCATTTTGAGGTTGTGTAACAATCTTCCCCATCACCTCACTCAATCTATTTGCAAGAACTTTGGATATTATCTTATACACTCCATTTACCAGACTAATAGGCCGAAACTCCTTGATCTCCGTAGCCCTGACCTTTTTAGGAATCAATACAAGGAAAGTTGTGTTAAGACTTTTTTCAAATTTTCCAGCGTAGAAAAACTCCTGAAAAACCTTCATGAGGTCCTCCTTTATCACTTCCCAACAGTCCTGGAGCCTTTTCCCTAACCATTTTCCTCACTACTTCATATACCTCTAATTCCTCAGAATCCCTTTCCAAGCTTGACATATTGCTCGTCCCGATGGTATCAAATTCCATCCCATTCAGTAGAGGCCTCCATCCCACCTGCTCCGTTAGTAAGTTCTCATAGAAATCAACAACATGATTGTGGATTACCTGCTCGTCCCTGCATTCCACCCCATCAACTTTCAGCATCTCAATGTTGTTATTTCTCCGATGTGAGTTTGCAATTCTGTGGAAGAAACTCGTGTTTTGGTCTCCTTCCCGCAACCAAAATGCCCTGGACTTTTGATGCCAAGACATCTCTCTCTTCTAATAATATCAACTCAAGTAAGGCTCAAGCCACTCAAGGAAGGCTCAAGCCACTTTTGGGCATTTAGCCACTTTTGGACGTTATAAAAGGTATTTTTTCCGTTTTGATTAGTAAAGTTTGTTTATTTATAAAAAAAAAAAAAAAAAAAAAGTGAAATCTTCTCTCTTCCAAGCAACATGGGATCATATTCACCACCTTTCTATATATCTTATACTCAATCTGGTCTATCTCATAACTTCATTTGAATGATCTCATTTTTTAGATGCTTATATGATCTTGTGCTTATGTATATTGAGAAGCCTGTGATAAGCTTGATGGGTTATAGAAGTAAAGGGGCATATAATAGGCAGTTCGCACAGCTTTATCCCATAATTCATATTTGGTAAAATGTTGGCGGGTGAAGGGACAGAATCCCTACTATTGACCTGATTCACGACCACCGGAATTTGTTGCATTAATTGACAATTCTTAGTAGTGTAGGAAGATATGGGTTGGTTTAAAAGCAGCATTGGCACTGCTTAATGTAAATTTGTGGTCATGGATCAATGGAGTCCCAAGTGCATTTCTGATGGTGGGAGGATATCCTACTGCAGTTGACATCCTAAGTTATTAATTGTCAAAAAAGGGAAAGATGTCCCAAGTTATTCTTCTCTTCTATTCAAGATTCAAAACAAATAGCCAAAATTCATAAATGTGGGTATTGGGAACCAAATTCTGCTTCAATGTTATTGGTAATCTGAATATTAGGAATTAAATGTTTTAGTGACATGGTCTGTGGTATGATCCTGTTGATGCAAATGCGGGATCCTGCTACTTGTGGGCCTTTAGTTACAATGAATAGATAGACTGCTCAAGCAGGTAGATGTTTATCACCCATCTCCATATCTTATTTCCTTCCCTATATTAATGTAAGATGAAGTCAAGAATTTTCATTATGGAAAAATCTTTGGTTTGACAGTGCTGCTTTCCGAACTTGCTTTTCCTCCTAGGTAACAAGTTTTCATGGGTAACATAATGTTATTCTTCATGTGAGCCATTTTGGAATTTTAAGTCTGCACATGTAGTCAGTTGCTTATTGTAAAAAAAAAAAAAAAATTTGTTTGACTTGATTACATTGAAATTTTTTTTCCATTTATTGGAACTGGCAGAACATTCTTTTGTGGTCTTGCATGGCTATTTTCGTGTCTAATTGATCATCTTTGGCTTGTTTCAATTATATGTCAAGACATTTTGTTTGCCCATTTTCCTCTTCTGCTTTTGTATTGATATTTCGTAGGTGGTTAGAAATTGTTGCTGGATGTTGTTGAAAATGATGTACATGATTTTCTTGTGTCCTCTATAGTGACCTAGATAGGTCTTATCTTTTGTATACCATCTTGGGCTTTGCCTATCCTTATTAATGCTACCCTTTACTTATTAAAAAAAAAAAAAAAGGCTTGTTGAAAATGATAGAGGTACCTTTGTTGGTGCTTGTGTTTGTGTATGTCTTTAAATTACATTCAGTGCCCATTGGTGAACATTTTGAAGCAATGCTTTGAATTGGTAAAAATATAATTGATATTAGTGAGGAAAATAGGCGTAGCCCAAATACATTTTTTTTATAAGTAAAAATTAGAAATATGCAACCCCAAATACATAGGATTTATACAAGAGAAAACCAAGAGCTAGAAATGATACAAGGAAATTGTGGAGGCTAAGCCATTGAAATCTATAGCAATTGCCCATAAAATAAAGTGTTGAAGAAGCAGCTTTTGAGAGTGTCCATGGAGCGCTCCATCTCTTCAAAGTTTCAGTCATTCCTCTCCCTCCAAATGAACCACATAATGCATGAGGGAACCATCCTCAAACTCCAAATGCAATCTGTGAGATGCCAAATAAACTTTTCCAGCTAGCAGATCGACCATGCCGCCAAGCATAATCCATTCTATCTTAACTCTACCTAAGAAATCGTTCCACAAGGTCCTGGCAACCTCACAATGAAGTAGCATGTGATCCACTGTCTCTCCATTCTTCTTACATATGCAACACCAATTAATTGGTAGAATTCCACATTTCCTTGGATTGCCCATGGTCAGGATCTTTCTCAATGAAGCTGTCCATACAAAGAATGCCGCCTTGAATCGCATCATAATCCTCCAAATACTCTATCAAGGAAAAGGATTGTCATCGTGTCTAGAGATGGCCTCATAGAATGAACATAATCTGAATTTCCTCTTCCTAGAGGGAATCCAAAGCATCTTATTTCTCTCCTATTCTCTTTACTTCCATGGAACACAGTACGTTGCAGAACTAGAATAAAACCCCAACTTTCCATTTCTGAGCCACCCTGAGGAAATTGACATTCCATTGCGGAGAACCACTTGAGATACTCAATGCCTCTGCCACAGATGCCTCCTGATCTTGTACAATCCTATAGACTGCAGGAAAGGTGTCTTAAGGGCCCGTTATCCGCTCAATACATCGTGCCAAAATCTGATCCTGGAACCGCTACCCACCACGAACCTTGTATCAGTAGTATAACCCCCATCCACTTCTAATGTTCTTCCAAAACCTCACACTGTATGCTCCGTGTACCTCATTGGAACACCATCTCCCCATGCTCTATCATACTTGGAATCTATCATTGCTTTTGCAGTGCCTCCCTCTCTCGGTGATTGCCACACAATCACTTCCCTAGAAGTGCTTGGTTGAAGGCCCGCAAACTTCAAACCCCTAGGCTGCCATCTGAGATTGGTGAACAAGCCTTGTTCAAGTTAACGAGGTGAAATTTGAATTCCTCCCATAATCCACTCCACATGAAGTCTCATTGAAGCTTCTCAATATGATTAGCCACTACAGCTGTTGGAGGGAACAAGGACAAAGTATGTGAGCAGGTTAGAGTGGTGTTTTGATTAAGGTAATCTACCCACCTTTCGACAAGTACAACCTCTTTCAACCTGCCAACTTGCACTCCATCTTCTCAATCAAATTATCCCAAATGGCCTTAGCCTTGAAAGAGGCATCCAAGGGAAGGCCCAGATACTTCACGGGCAGGGAGGATGCTTTGCAGCCCAAATTGCCAGCCAAGCTCTGTATATTGTTAGCATGTCCGACTGGGGCCAATTCGGATTTTGCTAAGTTAACTTTTAAGCCTGAGACAGCTTCAAAGCATAAGGGAAGTGCCCTCAGTGACTGAATAGGTTTTCAATCTGCCCCGCAAAAAATCAGTGTCATCTGCAAACAATAAATGAGAAATGTTTAGAATGCCACTGTTACCTAACAAACCAAATTGTTGAGAATGCCACCACTCCACACTGCAGCTGATTTTGCAATCCGTTAGTTATGTGTTATTCATGGTAGGGTAGCAGATTTTTTCTCAAAACTTTCATTCATAAGAAGGTTTCCACTAATTATGAAATTAAAAATTTGTGAGTCCATTGTAGAGGAAGTAGGAAGATTAAGTGGTTCTTTTTCATTGCATAAGCTTCGTGTCAATTTGAGTTTCAGAGTTTCTCCATCTCTCTTTTTCATTTTGCAGTGTTTTGTGTGTATAATAAACGAATTCATTTCCAACCAAGGAGGTAATTTCTTTGTTCACCCCTTTCAAAGGGGAATCAAGGAAAACCATAGTCCTGATCACGGTTCGTTTACCAAGAGAGTGCATTGCTTGTTTGCAAAGAAAAAATTCCTTCAGCCCTTACTAATTTTTCTTTAAGAAGGGATGAAAGTCTCATAAAAAATAGAAGGGATGAAAGTATCATTGCTGATGTACTTGTCGTGTACATCACCAGTTATCTTCTCTCAGTCCTCGTTGGCTTTTCCATTAGTGGCTCAAGTATATGAAGTAGATGTTAAATTATTATATCCACTCCAGGGGAACAAACAGGCAAACCTTTGTCCTGAAGACGGTTCCTCCATTAAATGAGGAGGATGCTTGTCTTGACAATGCCAAAAGGTGCTTAATTGTTCCCTTCAGTGCCTCTTTAGTTTGTTTTTTTCTTTTTAGTTTGTTTAAGGGTGTTACTGAATTCGTCTGAATTGTTTTGTTTCAATCATTGGTTTGCCTTTTCATTGGTGGTTTACACAGGCTAGACTTTTGTTGATCTTATAACTGTTTGAAAATGTCTCGTTGTTGATTTAGTTCTTTAAATTAACATTGACTGTATTTGAGTGGTCGTATGGCATTCTTGGGGTTGATATTGTAATATTGCATCAAGATATCTGACATTTAATAAAACAAAAACATGAGGGTTTGGTGTTTCATGTATACACTGAAATAGTCCTTAGTAATTTGGGTGCTTTGAAGCAGCAACTTATTGAAAGAGAAAACAACGGTGGATCATGTTGTATGCATAAAATACTGGTGAGACAGTTGACAAACTCATCTTATTACTTAGTTGCTCGGATTTTTTGGTGCTTGGCCAAAAAAAAAAAAAAAGGTTGCTAGGACATTTTGCTCTGTGTGTGTGTTCTTTTGCCATCCTATAGAATCCATTACTTTTCATGGTAAAGTAGGTTGTGATGGTTGCCCCGATCAATTTTTTTTTTTTTGTTTTTCCGATCAAAAAAGTAGGTTGTGATGGTTTCCTTGCCAGCTGTCCAGAATATCTTCTGATAATAATTGTTACTTGCACAGTTGCGTGATACAAAATTTACTAGACATTTCAATTTTCATACTTCACATACTTGAGGTCCAGTTCCAATTCCTTTATTTTTAAACCATCAGTTCTATGAAGCTTAGTGGCAATTTTTTGGTCTCCTTCCAATGTGTACTAAACATAAAGCCAACTCCACTGCTTGAAATACAGGTTGGTTTTGCACTTGAACTTGATAAGATTTTTAATCACAGGATAAGCCATCAACACCATTACGTGATGAAGATTACTCTCAGCATCAAGATGAGCATTCAGCATCGAGAGGATCTCCTTTCTCCCAAAGGGAGTTTAGAGCACGACATGCTAGTCCTGATCCTTTTTATCCTGAAAAGTTCAATGCGAGCGACAAAAGTATGGAGCCAAGTTCGGTGTTATGGATAGGGTTTCCAGCCTTGCTGAAGGTGGATGAAATGATCTTAAGGAAGGCCTTTTCACCTTTTGGGGAGATTGAGAAGATTACTGCATTTCCTGGTCGCAGCTATGCCTTTGTTCGATTCAGTAGTGTAGTGTCAGCTTTCAGGGCAAAAGAAATTCTTCAGGGAAAATTATTTGGAAATCCCCGTGTACATATTTGTTTTGCAAAGAGTGAAACTGGCTCATCCAACGGTGCGAGGAGCTCAATGAATGTCCCCCCTTCCCCACATTCCAAGTCAAACATTCACCTGGGATATTCTGGGAACCTTCGGCAGGATAGGAATTTTGGGAGCTTATCTGGAGATCTTGGCATAAGATCTCAGTTTCTTCCTGATTTGGATGCTGGAGATTCTGATGCCCTTGGTTTTAACAGGAAGCGTACTTCATGGATGGGTGGAAATAATGCATGTGAATTGGCAAGGTTTGGAGATGTTGGGTCTGATTTAGGACCACCACATGATTTTTATGAACATCACGATAGTTCTACAAGAGAGGGGCGTGCTCCGTTATCTGATTATCCTGAGGATCCATGGGACTTATCAGAAGATGTTAATTTCTTTCATGGAGCCAAGAAATTGAAGACTGGCCCCTTTCCACCCGAGAAAGACCTTCCAGAGCATCCTTTTTCTGATCTTAAACAAGAGAAACATAGGTTGCCAAAGGTATTCTCTGATTTTCCTCGACATGAGGTCTTCAATAAAAACTTTGAGGCTGTATTTCATGTGAATAAACAGACCCCTGATCACACAAATATAGCTGTACCTCATGGAGAAAGGAGTGATCACTGGGGAGAATCTTATGATAGTTTCCAAGTGGGTTCTGGTTCTCTATTATCAAAGCCTATTGAGAAAAAAAGATTCATGCCGGAATCAGATCAGTCTTCTCTGAATGAATGGAAATGGGAAGGGACAATAGCGAAGGGAGGAACACCTGTATGTCGTGCTCGCTGCTTTCCTGTGGGAAAAGTCCTGGACATCATGTTGTAAGTAATAAATAAAGTTCATAATTGGAGATTTCGGAATTAGTTATCGTGATAAGTTTTAAACAGCACTAGGAATGTGAAAAGGGCTTCCTGTTGCCTGTTGCTTGCGGCTTTGACATCGGCTAGTTAATTACTTCCTCTTACTGCTTCTTCTGTCTGTAGTTACTTAGATGCTCTGATTTAATATTATCATAGAGAATGCATTAATTGATATTTTCTTCTTATTCTTTTGGCTGTAAGTACTGTGTTCATCCAAGGTGCATTTTAGCGGTGCCCCATAGAAATCTGTCCTGCAGGGCATCTGAGTGTTTAATTCGTATAACGACTTTTTCATTTTTCTAGCTGCATTACATACTGGTGCATGTTTCATACAATAGTATCATAATTAACTAACTCTGTTGCATCTTCTACTTTCCCTTCTATTTCTCACCTGCCAAAGTAACTCATTGGTGCTTACGCTTTGGAAAAGTCTTGCCTACCAAGTTTTCATCAGCCTAAATAGTTTTTCTCATAATCTTGCTTCATCTGTTATTCTTTACTGTCTTTGTTTTGGTGCAATGTTTTATTTCTTATACTTTTGTTTTACTTTACCCCGAATGTTCTCATTATGGAAGAATTAGGTCTTTCGTAGGTTCTATTTAGTTGCAATCACAACTTTCCTCCACCATAAGTGAGTTTTTAATTACATTATGAGGTACCATCTTAGTTATGGATTAAAAAAGAAAAAGGAAAAAACTTACCGGTCGAACTGAATTTTATTTATTAGTTTTTCAGGTTTCGTTGAATTCTCAACTGTTTGTCTGAATTTGAGCTGTATTTTAATCAATTAAAAAAGACCGTATTTAAATTAATTTCCTCATTTGGCCCAATCTACTGAATTTAGAGACTTTTCTATATAATTTATGGATGATAAAGAGTTCAAAATATCTGGATATTAATGAATAAGTTTTTTATGTTGTATGTTGTCTGCAATTTAGATGGATTTGCTTCAGTTGCTATAAGAATAAGATGAATTTGTTTCAGATGATGTCTAGAGAATGGAATGTTGCAATCCTATGGGGTTAACTGTATGCAAGTTAGTAGTTTTTAAGACTAGAGAACTTTAGTGGATGTTTGGAAAAGTTTTTCATCACATCCAATCTCATCTCATCCCATCTCATTTCCTTCCTAAACATCATTCAAAGGCAAACACTTTCAAACTGATCATTACAATATTTTCAAACTAATCATTACAATTTTTCAAAATTTTCAAATAAAAAACAAACAATTCAACTTTTTCAAATCTCAAAACAAAAATAATATTAAAAAAAAATTCTAATAATACTTTAATTTTATAATATTTTTTATTCTACTTTTTCTCTCTTTTCCAAAACCTAATAAATACTTAACTCAAACTATCTTACTATTATTTACAAACCATCTTATTACGATTCACAAAATTCTCATCTCATCTCATTCCCCAAGCATTCCCTTGAATACGGTGTACAGCTGCTCATTTTTTTCTCCTTTTCACACCTAGACTTACCGTTACAATAATATTATGATGCAGGCCTGAATTCTTAGACTGCACTGCAAGGACTGGTCTAGACATGCTTTCAAAGCATTACTATCAAGCAGCTAAAGCTTGGGTTGTCTTCTTTGTACCTGAAAGTGATGCTGATATGGGATTCTACAATGAATTAATGCATTATCTTGGAGAAAAGCAGCGAGCAGCAGTTGCCAAGTTGGATGAAAAAACTACCTTGTTTCTTGTACCCCCATCAGACTTCTCGGAGAAAGTACTGAAAGTACCTGGGAAACTGAGCATCTCTGGTGTTGTTTTGAGGTTAGAGCATCCTGGTTCAAATTTTGGGTCTCTTCATCTTCAAAATGAGAAGAAAAATATCAATTCATTGCCCATTAACAGTGATGCACCATATACAAAGCCATCAACAGCCTCACTACCTATTCATCCATTAACATCTTTCCAAGATTTGGGTAAATTAGGAGTTCCAAATGCATCTTTTTCGGGGAATCTGGTTACATCAGCTCCACTTGGATCATTTTCAGGTTCTGCTCATGCTCTCAATGGCGTATCTGACTCTTACAATGAAAACAGGCATGACTATCAACTACATCAAGGAAATCCTATGTCTGGTCAGAATATCTCGTCCCATCATCTGCAGAATTCAATTTCTGGTCCTAGAGATGTACCATCACAAGTGTCCAATTGTGCTGTTCCTGTTGTTCAGGAGCACCATTCATTCGTGCCAAACACAGGGCAAGAAACAAGCTCTAGTCATTATAAAGGTGGAATTTCTGGTATTTCATTATCCGGAAATGGCAAGTCATTTCTTCAGGAAACGCATACTTCAGCTTCTTTGTCTGTGGCAGCCCTGCAACCAGATCAACTAGCGCAGTTGGCATCATCTATTCTCGGACAGCAGAGGCAGTCAGGGAGCACGTCACATATATCTTTGGGTGATGAGTTTAGGCCAACAAACAGAACGAATGATTCTGAAAACTCCTTAAGAATATCCCAGAAATATGTTCTACAGAATAATCAGGTGAGTTCTGAGCTTTCGACATCTCAGTTTGGTCAAGTTCAACAGTTGCAGCAGCAACAACAGCGGACATCAAATGTGTCTGCAGTTTCTCGCATGATTCAAGGGGTCCAGGGAAATCAGCTGCTTCAGAACAGTAATACGCAGAAAGAAGCAGAAGCAGATCCACAGAAACGACTGCAAGCGACATTACAGCTGGCAGCTGCTCTTCTTCAGCAGATCCAACAAGGGAAAGGAAGTTGACCAGCGTAGGAAACTGAAGAGTTTCAATACATTGGCGTCCTCTGTTACTTGAGAAGATGGTTATGGAGTGGAGTAGCTAGAGTCTGCTAGACTAGAAGCTGAGAATTTCCTTGCCTGCTTTTTTGTATAAAAATCATATGTAAATATCTTTTCGGCTTTCTAGAATGGTCAATGTTAAGATAGGTACATGTGTTTGGTCTGAATTAGCTATGCCATCTTTAATTTGTGTTCAGCGCATTTGTTTATCGTCTGACCTACAAGTTTACCGTAGGAGCCTATAAGTTAGACTTATTTAAGCTACGGGGTTGAGAATCCCTTGAATTATGATGGGGTTGCGTTGTAAACATCCCATTGATTAGGGCTGCTGGGCGGGCCCTTAGTAAGATTATTAGACTATATGGGTCAACTTGAACACTACTTGTTTAATTAAAAGGATCAAAATCTTATAATACTAACACGACCCATATAAATAGTGAGTGGCACTACCTGCATAGCTAGTTTAATAAAGAACTTTTATTGAGTTAATCAGACATGACCCATGATCCGTTTAACCCATTTCATATAAATTGGTTTGTTTAACTTGTTTCATATACAATGGTTGAGCTGACCTTTATATTTATTTTTTAACCTAATTAATATAATTTTATATATAATACATGATGATTGTGTAAATCATTTACAATTATAATTGAATTCATGATAAAATATTTGATGATTAATATTCAAACCAATAAGATATAAGAAAATTAAGACTTTCATAAAATAAAACTACATATTAACAAAAAAAAGTTTAATAATTTGAGATATCAAGTAGTCAAATACACTTCTCTAACTTGAAACAAGATACCTTCTCCAATTTGACATTTTTTGGTCTCTTTGGATTCTCTCTAGAGTAGAGGCCTTCTTCCTGTCCACATATATGAGTTTTCCTAGCCAAATCTACATAATATTAATAGAGTTTTGAGCTTCTCTTAGTAGTGAATTATTACATAATGGAGGAGGAGCTAAAGAGGCTTTGTGAGAAACTTTCTATGACTAAGGAATAATAGGAGGAAATCCAAGTGGAAACAAATATGCTGCAAGGTGCAATTCTTCGAGGTGAAAAGTGTGTGATAATGAAGCTACTGATTGACCGACACTATAATAGGGAAGCTTTCAAACAAACCATGAAGAAAACTTGGCATTTGGTGAAGACCATAAAATTTTGAGATTTGGGATCAATCTTAATACTGGCTAAATTTGAAGACATCAGGGATAAGGAGAGGGTGAAACGGGAGGGACCTTGGTCTTTTGATATGCATTTGGTGCTGGTTAAAGATTTTGACAAAACAACAAGTTCATCAGATTCATTTGACCGAAGGCTCTATTCTGGGTAAGAATTCATGACCTGTCGTTTATGGCTAGAAATGAGTTGACCTTGAGAAAGCAGAAATGGCTTGGGGAGAGTTTATGTGTGTTTGAGTATGTATTGACACATCAAAGCCTCTATTGAGAAGGAAAAAAATTAGCATGTTGGGTTAACTTTACCTATGAACAATTACCATATTTTTGTTACTATAGTGGAAAACTGGGGCATGGGCATCGCGATTGTGGGGAATGGAAGATTGTGTAGGAATCAGATGCGACTGATGTTTTCCTTTATGGACAATGGTTAGGTGCTGGTGGTACTGGTGGCACCGGCGGAAAGGGTTTGGAAAAAGAACAAAGCAACAAGTTGTTGATCAGAAAACATTTTCGATGCCCATTCCGACAAGTGAAACAGTGAAGGCGCTAGTTCAGGCAGAAATCATGGCAACATCGGATAATTGTTGTGAATTGTGGAGAAAGTGGAAGGCACCAAATACGAAATTGGTAACGTAGATGGTAAATGTCACACTCAAATCCCATAAATAATAAGAGAAGATTATGGTAGTGGGAAATCTGGAGCTGTAGTTACGGGAGTAGATTCCCATGAAAATAGGAACGTGGTGGAAACTTTGAATTGGAAAGAAGAAGACAAACCTTTATCTAATAACTCGATGGGCTTGGGCCAAGGTATGGAAAGCCCAGGACAAGATATGAATCAATAGGAAACCCCAATTTTAAAGTTGATCCATAATGCAAGTGAATTGGGCCTTCCAAGATGGAAGAGAAAACAAAGAAATGAACTCCCAAAAATCCAGAATGAAGACACTCACTCTGGAGATGCGAAGAGGAAGAAGAGAAGCGATGAGTTTGTGGGGAAGAACTCCGAAACGAGCCCTAACATTAAGGACGAAACATGTTTAGATTGCATAAGAACAACCCAAGATATCGACGGAGGCTAGGTCACAGCCCTGCCAGAAGCCATGAAGATTCTAAACTGGAATTCCCGTGGGTTTGGGAACCCACAGGGAATTCGTATGCTTCGAGACATTGTCTAGAAGGAAGCTCTCGACATCTTGTTCCTTCAAGAAACTAAACTGAGGGCACAAGCTATGGAAACCTGTAAGTATCATATTGTTTTTTCAATCGCCTTTTGGTAGATTGTGATGGTAGAAGTGGGGGTGTTGTGTTACTATGGAAGAAATATATTAACTTATATGTGATCAATTTTTCTAAATTCCATATTGATGCTTTTATTCAAGATGATGCTGATAATTCAAAAGATTGGTATCTCAAGGGTGATTATGGACATCCAGATACTGCATATAGAATGCAAATTTGGGATTTAATTAGATCTTTCTTAGGAATGGGTGGGAAATCATTGTTGATTTTTGGGGACTTTAATGAAATTTTAGATCAATTAGAGAAATGGGAAGGCAGACCTAGACCAGAAAAACGATTGCTTGATTTTAAAGAGGTGTTAACTGATTGTGCTTTAATGGATTTGGGTTTTAGAGGCCCTAAATATATGTAGTGTAATAGGAGAGAAGGTACAAATAATATTGGTGAGAGATTATATAGGTTTATGGAAAATTAGCATTGGTGCCAAATTTTCCCACAAGCAATCATGATATTTCTGCTTACTCTGATCACTTATCACTATGGATAACTACTGATGGTGGGTTTATGTATGAAAGAAGGAAGAAACCCTTTAGATTTGAAGCCATGTGGGTGGGAGAAGAAAGATGTGCACAGATAATTGAGAAGGAAGGTCAATTAGGAGTAATATAGGGGAGGTAATGAAGATGATACAATGTTGTAGTGAGAAACTAGATAGTAGGAACAAAAATACCTTTGGAAATGTCCAGCACCAATTAAATAAAGCAAGAATGAGATTAAAACCTATGCAAGAAGTAGATCAAGCTTGTGTAGAGATTCCTGATAATATTTCTGCAAGGGAAGAAGTCCAAATGTGGCTAGAAATGGAGGAAATGATGTGGAGGCAAAGGTCGAAGGCTCTATGGCCGAAGGAAGGGGATCAGAACTCAAAGCTTCCCATAGAAGAAAAAAGAATCTCATTAGGAAGCTACAAAATGAGAGGGGTGAATGGCAAGAAGGAGACCAAAAAGACATACTAGTAGTGGAATATTTCCAATCTCTTTTTACAGCATCTGATCAGAGGGGCTCTTTGGATCTTTTGGAAGGTATAGAGAGGAAAATGTCTAGTGGCATAAATGAAGACTCGCGAACGTATATACAATTGAAGAAGTAACACATGCATTGAAACAAATGCACCCTACAAAAACCCCTAGACCTGATGGAATGACTTCTATCTTTTTTCAAAAATACTGGCATATCATTAGAAAAGTTGTCACTGCTGTTGGGCTTCAAGCTCTAAATACATGTGTGTTTACTAATGATTTAAACCATACTTTGATACCTATAATTCCAAAGAAAAAATACCTGTGGTCGTTGCTGATTATCATCCTATTAGTCTATGCAATGTCACTTATAAACTTATTTGAAAGTGATTGCAAATAGACTGAAAAAAATGCTCCCTTGTATTATTTTTGATTCTCAATGTGCTTTTGTACCTGTGAGACTAATAATTGATAATGTCTTTGTTGCATATGAGTTAATACGTTATTTGAGGCAGAAAATAATGAGGAAGACATGATATATGTCTCTTAAATTAGACATGAGCAAGGCAGATAGGGTTGAATGAGATTTTTTGGAGAGGATAATGAAGAAGCTAGGATTTGATAGTAGACTTGTCCACTTGATTATGAGATGTGTTCAATCTATTTCATTTTTTGTGCTGGTCAATGGGGTGCCAAATGGTCCTATCATTCCTAGTACAGGATTGAGGCAAAGGGATCCTCTATCCTCTTACCTATTTCCTGTTAGCCTGCTGAATGAAGCTGAAAGTGTTGGGTCTTAGAATTTGCATAGGAGCACCTTGAATACATTATATTCTTTTTACAGATGATAGTGTTTATTTTCTGTAAGGCAAATGCTACTACAAATAGAAATATTCAAACTTTGCTTATTCAATATGAGCTTGCATCTGGACAGAAAATAAACAAAGGAAAAATTGCTATGATCTTCAGTAGGAATGTAATAGGAGGAATTCAAAGAGAAATTATATCAATGCAGGGTGAAAATAGTATCCAGCAGTATGAAAAATATCTAGGCTTACCCCTAGTGGTTGGTCGATCAAAGTCAAAGCTTTTACTGACATTAAACAAAGAGTTTGGCAAAAGTTTCAAAGCTAGAAGGAACAACTATTATCCCAAGGAGGAAGAGGCGTATTTATAAAAGCAGTCACACTTTCTATTCTTACCTATGCAATGAGTTGCTTTAAGCTACCAAGTAGATAATGCAATGAATTGAAGAGTATGATGGCACGGTTTTGGTGGGAATATAAAGGAAATGAAAGAAGAGTGCATTGGATTAGTGGGGAACACATGTGTGAGTCTAAGTTCATAGGAGTATTGGGTTTTTAATATCTATGGGTTTCTAACAGGGCTCTTTTGGCTAAATAAGGGTGGAGAATCTTGCGAAATGAAGGTACTTTGCTACATAAAATATATAAAGCAAAATACTTTCCAAAAGTCAGTATTTTTGAGTCAAAGTTGGGCACAAACCCCTCATAAGCTTGGAGAGGACTTTGGGAAGCAAAAAAGTTGTTACTCCAAGGTTGTAGATGGAAAGTAGGTTATGGGAAATTAGTGAAGATCTGGACAGATGTATGGATTCATAGACATCGGGCTCTATAGATGGAAATGAGTGAGATAGAGGTAGATAATAAGGAAGATATTGTGGATAATCTTATTCATCGAGATACAATGTGGTGGAAGGTTGAAAAAGTTAGAGCTCTAGTTAATCCAATTGTAGCTGCTGATATATTGAAGATAATCCTTTGTCTAACTTATAATGAAGGCCAATGGATATGGACACATGAAAAGAATGGCAATTCCAGTGTTTGAAGTGCTCATAGATTTTTTAGAGAACAACTTAGAGGTAACCATGAGGAAAGCTCCAGAGTTCATAGCCAATCTCAATTGTGGAAAGTCCTATGGAGGATGAAAGTTCCCAATAAAATCAAGATATTTGCATGATGAGCAAAGGAATGTGGAGGTTGAAAATGAGTGTTGGTTTTGCAAGTCCTGTTTAGAAGATATTCGACATGCTTTAATCTTTTGCCCTACCTTTCGAGAGTTGTGGAACAAATATATACCTGCAATGAGGCACATTGTGAGAGGTTTATGTATGTGCTGAAGAAGGACAATATAAATGAACTGACAACCTTTTTCCTAATAACTTGGGATGTCTGGTTTAGAAGAAACAAGATGCAAGCTGAAAAAACTATTATTGATCCAATCAGTGTGATTGATTATGCATTATCTTTGCAGAAAACTCACAAGGAGTTGGCCTTCTTACCAACTACAAAATCCAAGACTGTTTGCTGCTGGAAGCCACCCCTAACTGGCTACCTCAAACTGAATGTGGATGGAGCAATGTTCTTTGAACATAAGGCTGCTGTAGGAGTGGTACTCAGAGATGAGAAAGGAAACCTTGTGATGGCTGCTAGCAAAGTAGACAATAAAGTGCATGATCTAGAAACTATTGAGCTTCTCACTATGTTTCGAGGCTTACAATTGTGCTCATTTGGGATTTCAAAACTCATCCTAGAAAGTGATTACTTGTTGATGGTTAAGAAGCTACAAGAAGATGCGGAATCCTTTTCAACTATCAAGAACTTGCTAAAAGAAACAAAGTGTTTTCTAGAACCATTTGCTGAGTATAAAATTCAACATGTGCATTGTACAGGAAATGAGGCAGAGGTCATAGGCTTGCGTGTTATGCTTGGATGTTAAGAATATTGAAACGTGGTGGGCTAATGTTCCAATGGTTGTTTCTTAAGCCATTTGGCTTGACAAACATAGTTTGTAATGGTTGTTACAGCCTTATTAATGAATGGTTTTGTTATAAAAAAAGTAGTCAAATACTAATATTACATCTCAACAACAATAAAGGAATATAAAAATAAACATTTATAGAACTTGAAACTAGAATTATTCTTATTATATGGGTTAATTGTGAGTTTCACAGGTTGATCTGCAATTAACTCATTTATTAATTGTCTTATTGGATCAACCCGTTTTGACCTAGACTCATTTATATAAAACCAAAATTAGCTTATTTCATATCGTGTTCATGTCAAATTCACAGACCGTGTCATATATTGTCACCCCTAGGGATGGGTGGCAAGATACCTGACTGCATAGGGCAGGTAGCAGACCTACCATTGATCGTATGTCTTTGAAATGGAAAAATGACTGACAAGTCCTATTGATCTTTTTTTTTTTTGGCGAAACATAATTCATTGAAAATGAGTTAACAATAGTGTAAATACGAGATATCATGAGCTTATAATGGAGTGTCTTTTCACTATGAAAGTTAAAGAGACTAGGATGGATTTTGATGAGGGAAATGCTTCCATACAAATTATTCAAATTATTTGAAGATGCCCATTGCATGATTTGATGCGCACATCGATTTTGCAATCAATGAGCTTTTGTTGTTGTCCAACTTTCACAATGTTGTAATAAGAAATTTGTGTCCCATGCCATAGATTGCATGCTCTAGTCAGAGGCAAGGTGAGGTTGAGCTATAGCTTGGATTATTACTTGGGAGTCTCCTTCAAGGATGACTTTTCTCAAATTTCTTGAAACTACTTATTGGACTACTATGAAAGCTGTTGTAGCTTTTCCTTGGTTAGGGTTAATGTTAATAGTGGGGCATGTTTTGATAAATATCATGGAGCCATTGTCTGATCTACATTTGGATGCTACTGTACTACCTGTGTTTCTTGTTGCCACATAAAATGTTAGGAAAAAACTGTTTTTGGAGGTGGGGATTAGGTGAGATTTTTGGAGGTGATGCTAATAGACCAAACCTTGCTATGTTTCCAGTATATTAGTAGGTCTTTGGCAACAAACTATTAGGAAGTGGACCGGTGCATTTTGGGTGCGTATTGGAATTAACCGGTGCATTTTGGGTGCACATAGCATTTTGGGTGTGTATTGGAAGTATATTGAACCGATGCATTTTGGCTCTAATTCTAATGTTATCTCTATTAGAGCCAAAATAGAGATAGCATTAGAATTAACATGCACCGGTTCAATATCTAAACCCGGTTTCCACATCAACAAAAGACAGCCATGTTTACCCAAGGCGGGGTAGTTCACAAAATTTTGGAAACCTAAAGTAGATACTATATTATGGGTGCGTATATCAGGCACCATGGTTTCTGACAAAAACATAATATCTAGGTTATATTTCTTAATATTGACTCTAATACTTCTGATTGCCTTGGGACGAGCCAATCCCCGACAATTCTAGATCAAAGTCTTCATGGGTCTAGAGAGGGCCCAGAAGCCCCCGCCTTTTCTCCAGATATATTTTTCTCAGCCTGAGCCAACTTTGATGAAGCTCGAGTATATGACTTGTTTTTAATGCAGTCTTTTTTCTTTTTGATTTTCCCACCAGTTTTCTTTTGCATTGACAGTAGCATTTGAGCTAACTCACTTTCCTCCTTACTGATATTTGTTCCCTCAATCTGTTCCATTTTTTGAGTTTTGAGAATTTTCTGGGCTTTGCATTGAGTAAGCTGTTCTTCTTCACTAGTCGATGACTTGGTTCTTTTCAGAGTGTTAGAGTTGAGAGCTTGTTTTCCCACATGAATATCTAGTGGTTCCTCATTCTGGGTAATGGTCGTGGGCCATTTAGTAGGACTAAGAAAATTAAAGGGGTTTACTTGGGAAAAGTTGAACACCTCTAGATTTGGATCCGATTTATTTTCTTCTTGGTCATTTGGCACTTGAAGGATTCGGTCCATTTGTGATTTCATTTCAGACTGAGATGTATTTGGACCTTTTGCACGGGCTGAAGTTTGCGAGATGAAGGGCCAGGCCCGTTGTGAGTTGTGAGCGTTTAAAGTCATGACCGAAGTGTGTAGCTTCTTCCAAGTATCTGCCCATGCTTCCGGATTCAATGCTGAGGGGTAAGTGAAGCTTTGCATCGCCGATTCCATCAAATTGCTGTAGAGAAGTTGTTGTTCTGTCAGTGATTGAGCTTGATTCGACGGGTTGACTGATGAGTGACTGTTTGATGTAGAAGAAGTAACTCCATGATTAAAGATGAACCGGTTGGTTGGTGAAGGGGCTTTATGATCTACAGTATACTGAGTTGGAACAGAGAACGACGAGCTGGGAGAGGAGCCGCTTGCAATTTTAGTACCCATTTGATGGTGAATGCCATCCTGAGTGCCGCCGATGTTGTCGAGGCCATCATAATGGTCCTGTTTCCCCATATTGTTTTTCCAGGTAAAACTTTCCTTTTGAATCAGAAAATCTTCATGCCTTCCTTTGTTCGGTTTGGGTACAAATTCTTCAATTTTTATAGAATGAATTCCAATTGGTTCACTGCTTGTTAAAAGATCCTTTGGGGATGAAACCCTAGTAGGGATCCGAAGGGCTTTTGAGTACTGTTCCGTCTGTAAGAAACTATCTGATGTGATCTGGGACTTATTTGGAGTGTTGATCATAATCCCTTTTCCTTTATCTATTTGATCTGGCATCATACTTAGAACTGGTGTTGTATTTGGTTTCATTCCATCTGTTGGGGTAGATTTTTCTTAACTGAAATATGCCATCGGCCCTTTAAAGATAACAGAAGAAGTGAATTCTTTAAAGCTTTTGATCTCAACAATGGCATTAGATCGTGAGCTTTCAAGGAAAATTCTATCTTCCGGCATTGTTTCTGATTGGATGGAAGAGGAGGAATTGCCTAGGCCTTGATTTGGTGGAATAACAATTCCTTGGTTTAGATATTCGGCTCTAAGCCAAGGACCATAGTGAAGTGGATCTGGTAAAACTTTTAAGTACTGACAAAAAACCTGAGAATGTCCCAATCTACCACATGCATAGCAAAAATCATTGAGTCTCTCATATTTGAAGGAAACCCAAATATCAATATTATACTCCCTTTGGAACTAGAAACCTTGTTTAAGAGGTTTATTGATGTCGATTTCAACCTTAATGCTAACAAATTTTTTGCATGTAATTCCAAAAGTTGGATCAACATCAATGTCCAAAAGGGTTCCCAATGCTTCATCAATTTTTTGTGCATTCGTGATAGTTGTGTAGTCAAGAGTGAGTCCATGAACTTGAATGTGAAAAGCTGATGAGTTTAGACTTATCTCCTGCCAAGTTGAGCCCACTGGCCAATCTTTGAGAATTAGTAGATGACCCTTAAAGTTCCAAGGAGCTTGGTTCAATATTCTTTGCTTGTCTCTTGCTGATTGAAATGTGAAGAGAAATTTGTTGACCTCTAGATCTTCAATGTAGAATTTCTTGATAAAGCTCCATGCAGCTTTGAAAGTTGTGTGAAGTGAAGTTTTGTTTAGCGGTCTTGTTGCTACAATTCTTCCTACTAATACCAGCTCTGATGTTTCTTTTGCAGCATTTCCATCTGGGGTAAGGTTTAGATCCCCCCAAGAAAGTGATTCAGTTTGTTGTATGAGTGAATCCATATCCATTTTAATCATTGGATGGAGGATTGACAATCGATCACCAAGGAAGCAAGTGATTCAGGATTCTGTTTCTAAGTTGGAAGATGGACACGCGATCTCCAAAGGAAAAACTCTCACCTGTTTTGTTTCTAAGAGCGATGTCAAATAATCGAGTGAGTTTATATATATATATATTTATGTAGATCTTCTTCATAGCACGTAGAAAACTACCATAACACACCGCCGCTACTGCCTCTTCAAAACCGAGCACTCCATTTCCCTATCGTGAACCACAATTGTCCCACCCAACCACTTAAACCACCCCTCACGGCCATCGAGCCCTCCATGTAAATCCCTCTGCCCCTGTCTCATGGATCAACTGCTGCCGCAACAGCCTTCCACGCCTACCACCATCGAAGGTAACCCCACTACTGTAACCTCCCATGAAATTGCATCCTCACAGCCTTGCACCTGCATCAAGCAGTGATGCAAAGGGATTTTTTTTCCTTCCACCACCCTATTCTTGGAAGCCTCTGTTTCTAGGCAGGAAAAACAAAGTAAGTCTTGTGCTCTCAACCCCCAATTATTCCCTGCCCCACCACCCATTCAACCTTCTCGGTCCCATCAACATTGCCCAACAGCCATCACAAACCTCCTGTCAATCCCCATGCTACTGCCTTAAGCCCCAAATGAAAACCAGCCCACAACATGCCCCCCCCCATAATCCACAACCCAGATTAACAAAAGAATACTACCACCACCGTAGCCCACCCTTCACCACCCAGCAGCACGAGGACTCTCTCCCACGTCGAAACTCCACCATTACCAACCAGTACGTCCAGCCATCTTTAACACAACTGTGAGTCGCATACCTTTCCGTTAACACCCAAAGAAAACCACCTCTGTTTTGCTTCACCAAAACAGAGCACCTAAGCCATGCGCAAGTTTGCACACAAACGACTCAGCCATTAGCGACTGTGTTAGCCCAGTCATGCTACCGTCGATAGTCTCTCAGGCCGCCGCTGCAAGTAGCCCTCTTAGTGTCGTTGCCTCCTCGCCCTTTTATTTTTTTTATTTTTTATTTTTACGGAAGGTAGTTGGTTAGATTTTTCCTAACAATTAATTGTTCTACATAGAGGGTAGTAAAACTTTTGTTAGTAAATTACAATTTTGCCCTCAATTTTTAAAATTCAGTGCTTCAAGGATTTATCTCTGTGGGTTTGTTTTTAATTGGTTGTGTTTTATATATTTTTAGTGTGTTACGTTAAGTGATTTTGAAGTAAAATATTTTTGGGTTGAGTTCGAGTCTTAAATTATTTTTGGGTCGAGTAATATATTTATTTCAACAACTTTTAATTTTTTAAAAATAGGTTGGGTTTTAATTTTTAAGTAAATCTTGTGAATAAGTGGGAATTAGGTTGAGTGAATATTAAGTGGACATTTATTATTTTTGAGAAGTGGCGATATTTTAGAGTTACGAGAGTTGTAGAATATTTTTAAGGAAAAAATAGATTACTTGGTATTTCAGGTTTAAGTTTTGATATACGTGCATGACTGAAAATTTTATGGAAGTACGTGACTATTTTTATAGGTGACAATTGATTTTTCATTTGGTACAGTTGTGGAGAAATTCTAAAAAGTTAAGAAGTTCAGGTAAGCGGGGTTTCTATGCTAGACTTTGCATAAAAAAATGAACTGAGGTTGATTTTGGAAATATATGTATGTTTTGTGATGAAAATAATTTTGAAACACCTCAGTTATTTACTTTATATTGCTCATGAAATTTTGTATAATAATAAAGTAATTTTTTCTGGCATGACTGGTGTAGACATGAACTAGTTTGGCATTTTGTTTCTTAACTGTGCAAAAGAAAGCGAATATGAAATTTTGTGCATAAATTATATTTTTGTGATTTGATTATGTTATAATCAGAAAATGTTTTGTACTCTGATATGATATGATGTAATTTCTAAAAACCTCTAGCATGACATTCTGTTTTTGTTTCTATTCTGTTTCTGACCTTACCAGATGTGTAAAACTGTGGCCTCTATTCGAACTTACATTCTTGGTTCTCTTGTTACTATTTTCACTGACCACTCTGCTCTTAAGTATTTGTTGGCTAAGAAAGATGCAAAACCACGCTTTATTTGCTGGATTCTACTATTTCAAGAGTTCAACATCAACATTAAGGACAAGAAAAGAGTTGAAAACGTGGTAGCTGACCACCTCTTTAGATTGCCATCATTTTCCTCTTCAAATGTCAGCCTTCCTCTTGATAATAGTTTCCTGGATGAGCAGCTGTTTGTGATTAATAGAGCTCCCGGGTATGCTAACATAATCAATTATCTAGTGACTGAGTGAATGCCTTCTGATTGGTCCACCCAAGATAAGCGTCGATTTCTCTCTGAGGTACGACACTTTTACTTTGATGATCCATATCTTTTCAAATATTGTTCGGACCAATTGATTCGAAGATGCATTCCTGATGATGAGTTTTCTTCGGTGTTAAGATTTTGTCATATGAGTGTATGTGGTGGTCATTTTTTAGTAAAGAAAATAGTCGCTAAAATTTTGCAAAGCGGTTTTTACTGACCTTCTATGTTTAAAGATGCTTGTAGTTTTTGTAAGGCTTGTGAGCCTTGTCAAAAATTGGAATCCATTAGCAAAAGAGACATGATGCCTCTTTACCCTATTCTTATATTAGAAATTTTTGATTGTTGGGGAATAGACTTCATGGGACATTTTCCTGTTTCCTTTGGAAACACATATATTTTATTAGGTTTGGATTATGTTTCAAAATGGGTGGAGGCGGTCGCTTGCAAAACAAATGACCATCATGTTGTCCTAAAATTTTTGCAATCTTTGTTTACTCGTTTTGGCATGTCCAAAGTTATCATAAGTGATGGGGGTTCTCATTTTTGCAACAAACCATTTATTACACTCATGAAGAAATATGGCATCACACATCGAGTTTCTACCATTTATCACCCTCAAACAAATGGGCAAGCAGAATTGGTAAACAGAGAGATAAAAATCATTTTAGAGAAAACTATCAACCCTAATAGGAAAGATTGGTCAGTTAAGCTTCTTGATGCTTTGTGGGCTTATAGGATAGCTTTTAAAACAAATCTAGGGATGTTCCCTTATCGATTAGTTTATGGTAAAGCTTGTCATTTACCTGTTGATATTCACCATCGAGCTCTTTGGGCTATAAAACATGTTAACATGTCACTTGATGAAGTTTCAGGGTTAGAAAATTGCAGATCAATGAATTGGATGAAGCTCGTCGGACTGCTTATGACAACGCTCAGCTGGCGAAGGAACGCATGAAAATTCTACATGATCAGAAAATTCATCCAAAGCATTTTACACTTGGCCATGAAGTTCTCCTTTACAATTCTTGCTTACATATTTTTCCTGGTAAATTGAAATCCCGATGGAGTGGGCCATATATTGTAAAGAAGGTTCATCCTCATAGGGCGGTAGACATTGTCAATCCGAAAAAGGACAATTGCTTTACTGTCAACGGACAACATCTAAACTCATTTCTGAAGGTCTTTGATCCACACGAAAAGATCTTGCTTGTGCAAGATTCCAGGGAAATATTTTAATTTTTTTTCCCTCTTTACAGTTTTCTTTACTTGCATTTTTATTTTTATTATTATTTGTTATTTTGTTTTGATTTTATATTTCATGTTATTTTTTTGTTTTGTTTGCGTATTTCTGTGCACTTTATTTTCTTTCGTTCGATTCATTGAGAACTATGTCTCTCACTAGTTGGGGGGTAGTGTGTGTGCACAGTTTAAAAAAATAATATGATGTGCATTGATACATATATGATTGACACACACTCCATTTCTAGTATTTTGTGAAATTTGAGCATCTTGGTGGAGTAGTTGAGCGGAATCATTTTGCAAAAATTTATTTTCAAGCTTAAGCATAGAGCATGATTTTCAATGCATCATATTTTTGTTGATGTGTGGCTTGAAACACCAGGATGCTATACTTCTTGAGATGAGACTTGATAAGATTTTTGTAGAACGAAGGGCAAATTTTGAAGGACATTTTGCACATGCTTACACTTGTAGTGTTTGTTATTTACTATTCACTAATTTAACACAGGAGAAGTAAACTGCAAAACTATCGAGCCATGCCTTAAAAAAAAAAAAAGGAAGAAGAAAATGAAAAAAAAAGGAATAAAGGCGACTTAGTGAACTTTCCTAAGTAGAAGGGCTAGAAACAGTTACCCAAGACTTTGGGGTTGAGTGTTCAACCTTTAAAAACAGAGCTGTCATGAAAACTGCTAGTCCCTTGGGCTTTGAGGTAGTTAGAATCAGCAATGACTAATCTTAAGGTTGAAAAATCCTATGACAAATCATGGCTAGTAATGAGGAACACACAACCAGTTTAGCTCCACACACACATCTGAGTTATGAGACATTTGCCTCAATTCTATGTGAAAGATTGTTGAGATAGTCTTGGTGGGTATAGCCCATGGGGGTTGAGTAGTAACGTGTCACTTTTGTGAGAATTCAGAATTATGTTTGATTGTTTCTGTTTGAATTTTGATTTTTATGCAATATTCATCTCAATTAATTTTCACTATTTTGCTCAAGGATTAGCAAAATGCTAGTTGGGAGGTGTGATTAAGCTGAGTTATTGCATATTTTCATATATTTAGAACCAATATATTTTAATTCTTTCATTACATTATTATTGGTTTTATATGGAAAAATGATTAAGATGAATAAATCTGAATTGTGATTTAAATTGATTAATAGCATGAATTTATGCTTAATTTTATAACTTGGAATTTAATTGGACAATGTTTCTTTACATGCATAACATATTTTTTTTTTTATATTCTATTGTTTGATGACTTGCATAATTTAATATATTTTATCACTGTTAAGTACTGTAGAGTCTGGTCCACATTGCTCGAGTGGAGGCATTGGCCGCTTGAGCAAAGTCAGGCAGAGTCGAACGCTCGAAGGCAGCTCAACAGTGAGCTCGAGCGGTTGCGGGAAGGGAGTTTGCTCGAGTGGAGGCATTGGTTGCTCGAGCAAAGTCAGGCAAAGTCGAACCCTCAATGTCCGCTCGAGCGAACATCGTATTTTACAGATCTAGGGTTTTTTTTGCCGTTTGGCTATATATATATATATATATATATATATGTGATTTTACATCATATGGCCATACTATATAACTGTAGAACACTGTTGGATTACAAGCACCGCGTACAATTTATTTTTTTCCCTTCCATTCACTCAGCACCTCAGATGGGGATTCTCTCTAGCATTCATTCACGCTACAACACATAAATTCTTCTGGGGCACTCACTCACACTACAACGTATTGAAGAGCTCATTGAGGGGTCCAATTGCTGCTACAGTCCAGCCTCCTCCACTGCTTTCAATCTCCATCTCCATTCAATTGGCTTGATCTTTTCATTTCCTACTTTTTATTTAATTTCAGTTTTAAGTTTATGGAATATTTTTGAGATTTTTGGCTTAGAAGTTTAGGCAATTTATTTTCTGTTTATTTACTTCATGTTATTTATTTTTCTCACTTCTTTAAGCTTTCATTTAATAGTGATTACAATTGCTATGGATTAATTTTGAGAATTTGTGATTTGAATACAAGAATGAACTCTAGAATCTTAGTTTTGGGGCTTTTCAATTTTCAGTTTGTATTTTGTCAATTACTTTCTAATCTAGTTTAATTCTTAACTTAGTTTTATTAATTTCTTAGTTCCATTGCATATTAGATTGATTAAAGTTTAATTAGGACTTAAATAATTTCAGCTTTATTGTTTAATTTTTAGATTAATTAAGATTGTTAAGTTTAGTTGATTCTTTGATTGTTAATTTCAATTTGTTAGTCTTTTACATTTCATTTCGACACTCAAAAATCTAAAAATATGAATCTAGTCCATGACTAGTGCTCTTTTTCATTCTTGTTGCACTCTTCCATCCATTGCACATACCATCATTTTTATTTTCTCTTTGTGAATATTTTCATCATTTTCAATGAGTTTGATTTTAAGTAACTTTCCCTGAGGAGACGATTTAGGAATTTATTCCTAATTATTACGCGACATCCTCCTGCACTTGGGATAGCCTTTGTGCTACTCATTTTTGAGTGAGTCAGTTGGTACCAACTTTTCTGTTTCCAGTGCACCCACTTTGGAAGCAAAGTGGTTTTTTGCGTGGTCTTTTCTGTGTGCACACTTAGGGCTTCGAGAATAATAAGGGAAAGATTCACATTCTATTTCTACTCAGTTGGCCACCGGGGTTTGCACAACCCTACCACGGGGGTTAAACATGGAATTCTGTTATGATATGATGTTTCAGTTATGCTGTGCCAAAGGAACTTTGAATAAGAATATTTTTCTAAAACTTTCGCTCTGATATTTTTTATAACATGTTCTGATTCTGCATTCTGAAAGTAAAACCATTTTGTTTAACAATTTGAACTCTGTAAATGCTCATGTTTGCACACTAGTATATGTTCTCTGCTTACTAAATTGTTGATAACTTACCCCTTATCTTCAAATATTTTTCAGATAATTTTGTTGGTTTAGCTGGAGAACAAGAGTAGAAACTTTTAGCAAGGTGTGATGATCGTAGTGGAATAAGTGTCCGAGGGTACAAGTGCTTATTTGAGAGTCGTAGTTAGTAAATTAATTTATTTTCGGATATTTTGATTTGATGAGTTAAGGATATTTTCGAGTCTTTGGAGAGTTTTTAATTTATGTTAATATTGAGAATTTCTTTGTTGTCCCTACGAAGAAACATGGATATTTGGGTTGAATGAATAAATTAATATTTTATGGAGTTTTCTGAATTTTATAACTGTGATATTGAAGTTGATATAAAGTAATAAGAGTTAACTCTCTGGACCTCCAGGAATGAGGTGTTACACAAAGAGTCAATGTTTTTGGTGTAACCTCCTAAAAGGATGACGCTTTCAAGTATTTTGAGGAAAGGAATTGATGGCATAAGCTTGGTTTCTTTGTAGTGAGGGTCCATCCAATCTTGGAAATGTGTTCAATCAAGTTAATAATGTAGAAGGTTGTAATTGTTTGGACGTTCTGTCCTTGTATTCCCCTTCATGTTATAACGGAATTGAAAGGTTAATTATGCGGTTCCTTTGATCTCATGCTGATGGGTTGCTATCGGCTTGTGCAACCCTCACCCTCGAGATTAATATTTAGAGGAATTCATTCAGACGAGCTAGCTTCAATGGAGCTCAGGCATGATGATATTATGAATATGTCGAGCTGGAGGGCAGAACCACGTTACTGTAGAAAGTTTCTATATGTATGTAGAGGG
Source organism: Carya cathayensis (assembly GCA_011037825.1). NCBI lineage: Eukaryota > Viridiplantae > Streptophyta > Magnoliopsida > Fagales > Juglandaceae > Carya > Carya cathayensis. Next base: position 1,000,757 of record QGSO01000410.1, read on the forward strand.
GTACTAAGATTCTGAATGGCGAAGCTCTTGATCGCACCCAGCACTTATATGAAAAGAGCCAGTCTGATAACGCATTAGTTGATTTCTAGTCTTCAACCATCCATGGTCGGTGCTCAGATACTCGCATTATATAGCATGCATATTTTTCTTTGTTGCTTTTTGTTGAGTGATGTCTGCTTCTCCCTTGCCCTGATCTTCAGTCTGGATCGCTTGCCCAGATTGAGGAAAAACCATAGCAGCCAAATCGAATGCTGACGAATCCTCGAGAATGATATATACAGCCTTGCATATACTAAGATGGTCTAATAATGAGGAATTAACAAGTCTATTTTCAGTCCTCATGATGTCAATTCGTACAGTTACACAAGGAGCACAAGACTGACACACCCACATCATGTTATAAAACATAGACAAACACACGCACACGAAGATAGTTCCAAACAACAAGGCGAGCAGGAAATATTACATGTAACTCTCTTAGTGGAACTTGAGGCTAGTCAAGACGTTGTTGTTGACAGGATCGGCCAAGTGATCCAGGAGGTTTTGGAAAGGCCCAACGCCGGTCACAAGACCTTGTATAAAGTAACCCAAGATAGCCAACATGGCCAACCTCCCATTCTTTACCTCCTTCAGCTTCAAGTCTTTGAGCGACTTCTCGTCCTTCCCAAAGCCGAGAGGGTTAAATAGGGGTCCGCCAGGGTAGGCTGGGTCACCAGACCCTCCCAAATACTTCTCGAGCCCCAGGAAGTACTGTTTTCCCATGGATCCTGGCTTGGCCCAGTCTTGAAATCTCCTGTGCTCAGCAAATCCCATGAGTGCCATCTCAAAGACAAATAATGTGTAAGGATCTGCCCAGTAATTGTATGTCCCCGCCGGCGGGATTACTCCTGTTTTGAACCAAGGGAGGGCTGTTTCCGGAGGAATGAGACCAAGCTTCCCTAAGATCTCGGGTGCTATGGCTCCCACTGCACCCATCATGGCATAGCGTCCGTTGATGACTTCACCGTAGGCCAACCATTTTGGCTCGATGAACCCTCCTGTACCTTCGGGATCCGAGAGCCCTAGAGGGTCGAATCCATAGTCACCCGGGAGGCTGTAATTATTATTATTATTATTTTTCGAACAAAAGTGAATCAAAACGATCCCGCTGGTGCAGGTCAGCCTAAACCGCAAGGAAGCAAAAGATATTGCATGCATTGATTACCTGCCGTCCAAGTAAGAAAGGCTCTGCTTGGATGCAAACCACAAGGGTCTATCTGCTCCTTGCTGAAATCAAAACAATCGAAGTACAGAAACAGAAAATGTACAATATAAGCAAAACTTGACGCTCTATATATAGCAGTAAATGTGGACAGAATGATCTAGACAGACTAATCAGATGCTAGTGACTAATAAAGGAACAATTAACAAACCTTAACAGGTGGAGTGGACGCTGCCCTTACAATGAAGGAAGCTTTTCTTGATAACCCAATTGGAGATTGGAGTGATCTTGGTCCAAGTATCTGCCTGGTGGCCACCACCGAAGAGGTAAGAGACGATGACGATACCAGAGCTTGTGTTGCCATATTTTCTTCTTCTCTCCTCTAACCTCTCGCTCTCTACAGCAGTTTTCTTATCGAAGTGGTTGGTAGCCTCAGAGAATTGATTATCTAGGGACTGAACTCTCAACTCTTGGTTGTAGGATTTCCATCTACTAGAAAACAAATAATTGGCAGCGCTAGGGGCTAAGCTAAACCACTACTTGTGGGCATGGTGGCATTGATTTTCTGGCTGCTGTTCGAGGTGGCCCGACTTTGAGATTAGGTTACGATCTGATTCTCCAACAAGCAGTGTACACGTATCATTGTTACTTGGATAAGATATATGCAGTTTGCACTCTCAGAAACTCAATTCTCACGTGGCGGCCTCCCTTTTATTTATATACTAGTTTGGAGTCAAACTGCTCGCACGTGCTTGATTTTTCATTACTTAATGAGTATTAATATAAAATAAATAATTGATATCAAGAAATTTCATTTAAAAAATATATTTAATATCCAAACCATGCAAATAATGAAAAAGCATATAATTTATATCTCAAGGAAATAGATGATAAACATGCCTTTTGAATTCGCCCCACCTCGACTGCCAGCACGCACCCCTCCAACCCCACCCCCCCCCAGGTGCGGCTCTATTGGGATAAAGCAAAACTGCGGTGAAAATATCGGCACGTTATCCAAGCACAGTTTGTTCCAAGCGTGGCTATCCTGCACTGTCGCGCCAAAATGTGTTCAACGGCTACACATGCCGTGCCAGTAGATTCACCACCTCAAGATCTTCTAGATTTGATCCATCCTATCTCACAATTATTGATGCGTGATCTCCATGCGCTACCACAGGCGAGTGTGAAGAAAATCGGTCTATTGTAGTCCATCCCATTCGATGCCGGTATTCCTACTATGTTTCTGCTTTCCTAATTGATGATATTGAGGAAAGGAATACGGATCTCTTCAAAAACCATCCTAGGACAACAAACTGCAATGCACCTTCAGCATCCACTATCTCCAATGGTGGTATCAATTTAGGACTATAATCGAGCCGAGCCAAGCTGAGCCGTTCTTTAGCTTGCTGAGCTTAATTGGCTCGATTTTTATTTAATTTTTGTTCAAGCTTGACTCAGTAATCTAAACTTCCAACTCGAGGTTGTCCCAAAAACGAGTTTGAGTTGTTATTTTATTTTATTTTAATAATATTTAATAATTAATAGATTAGATAAATAAAAAATCTAATATTGAATTTATACAACTAATAAGTAGAACCTCTATTAAATTATAAAATTTTATAAATTTATAAATAATTAATATGTAGCTAGTTGATATTTATCAAAAATGACAATATATTATATGCTTACATAAATTATTAATACATACACATAATATGATAGCATATATCTATTTCATATATGGTTTTCACATACTATTATATGAAATTATTAAATCTTATTGACTATTTATTGTACAAATTATAAATTATAGCTATGAAGCATATTCAATATATATGCATAAGTAATTAAGTTACATATTATATATTTAATTATAAAAGTGCTATGCTTATATTATTAGCTAATACATATATATGTATATGTATATATACGTAAGTGTATGTATATATTTATCAATATATAAATGCGTTTTAATCGAGTCCAGCTAAAGAGTTGACTTAGACATAAACGAGCGGATCTTAACGAGCTTTAATAGAGTCGATCGAGTCGAGTTTGGTTGGGTATATGTCATTTACTAATCGAGTGGATATCTGCTTTCACAGTGAGCTTTTTTTTCACAAGTTGAGTTTGATTCGAGTTTAACCGAGGGAGAGCGTGCGAGCTATCGAACAGACTGGTTCAATTACAGTCCAAAGTATCATAGTTTGCAAAGCTATGCCAACTGTATAAAAACCGTCATTTAAGATGGCGCCTTCTTTACAAGTTATGGGTGGGGACCAAGTTTTTGGACCTAAAACCAAATTTCTTTTTCATTTTTATGATGTGGTTGTTGTAATAAGGTGTTTGTTGGGGAACCTCACCCATGTCTCATGTATCTAATTTTCCGTTTCTTAATGAAATATTTTCTTGCTTTGAAAGGAAAAAAAAGAATTCAAGCATATGTGTGTATGTGTGTGTGTGTATATATCAAACTCCAATACTCGAAACAAAGCAAAATTTAACGGTACATATTTTGAAGGAAACAGACTCGAGCTAATTAAACTAGTTGTTATCTTATTTACAATGACATAGACCCACCCATTCGCAAAACCAATAATTGTTTTGAGGGGCTTATTTTTCTATCGTGTAATACATTTATGTAAAATAAAAATAGAAAAATCTTAATCTTAATTTTACAAGAATTCATAAAAACTAAATTATATATAAAATTAGATCTCGATGATTTGCTACAAATATATAGAAATAAAATTCTAAAAATCCAACAATTTTTCATGCAATAATGTTCATCCTTTGTTACTTTTGTAATGAAATATCTAGGATTTGTTTTCTTCTTAAAAACTACGAACTGATCTTTTAGGAGGCTATATTGTATTCTAGTATGTAAGCTAGTTTATCAAGTTTCATGTAAAATCTTGAAGTTTTTGTGTCACATTAAGCATAAAATGCTACAAATTAGACATTAAATAAGTTTTTTCTTATTCAATGAAGTTTAGAAGATAAAACCTTTCAACTATTTTCATACAAATCATCAAACTTAAATTACTCTTCTTGTATTTTCACTTTGGATTCCATATTAAAAAGTTTAATGTGGCACCCCATTCCTCGGTAAAGAATATGGCAAGGATTCGTGGTGCCAAAGGTGCCAGTCAGTCGGCACCACCTCAGATTTAGGACAAGAATAGGCATGCAATTTTCACAAAGAATGACATGTAAGCAAAACATATGTGTATATTGCAGCAGAATACATAAAAGTTTTACTTAGAGACTAAATGCTAATTTTACTAGAGGTCTAAACGAGAAAAAGGTTCATCCATTAATGATATTAATATCCATGTCACAGTTCCCAAATCATATTATACAGCACCAACTATTCATTGCTTACATCTAGGAACTACAAACCAAATATGACTTATTGCATGACTAAATAATACATCTCCAAAAATACAAACAACAACTATTGGTTCAAACAAACGAAATCATAGGTAGGTTAAATAGTTATGACAAAACTGTTAATGAAATATTTGTGAACACATATTTATGCACAGTGAGGAATCATATTCTAAGCAGAAATACATGATGTAAATCACCCTCTTTACGAATCTCAAGTATATATAATTATCATCGAGGCGAGCAACCATCCTCTTATCAAACACATGGAACTCATCATATATCATCATATAAATATCTAGAAGGGAATCACTCCGCTATTCGGATTGAGGAATCCTTCAACGTTCCACTCCAGGGAATCTTTCTACTTGTCTATCAAGTAAGTCCAATAAGAAAATGTTCCACTCCGGTTGTCATGGGGATTCTCTCTACCAGTATGAAACTCGTGGCAACGTTTCATAGGAATGGAGCGGGGAATCCTCTATCCGTTCATGATAATTGACTCACAGTAAGACTCATACACCTAAAAATCATAAATGCCATCAATCCAAACCATTCAAACTCATCATCTCAAAATCACAATTTAAATATAATCCATAAGCATAATGAAGAATATGTATATTATTTTCATGAAAAAGAAAGGAGAAAGTTACCAAAATTGCAAAGCCAAATCTTACTACATACCCACAACATTACCCCACATTTCTAGTACTGTCCTAGAAGCTAACATACGTCACTAGTATTTAGAATACTATGGTGGAGCTGACACTATTTCTCTTGTTGCTTCCGTTGAAGCCACTTGCTTTCATTGAAGACTCTGACTTTAAAGAAGCTCAAATGCTTACAATCTTGAAAGTGAGATTTTGTCCATTTTTTCAATCCCTTTTATAGGACGGGACCATTAAGTGTCCTTCTGTAATGCCTTGGTCACACCAGGAAGTTAGCTCCTATTACCTAAAATCATCTCCCAAATATACAGTCATAAACTCCAAAGTTTCAATGACACATAAACTCACTATTCCAAATCAACTACTCCAATATAATTAGGGGATGCTTGGAAATATTTTTCATCTCATTTCATTTCATCTTATTTCCTTCCCAAACATTATTCAAACACAAACACTTTCAAACTAATTATTACAACTTTTCCAACTTTTCAAATAAAAATTAAAAAACAATTCGACTTTTTCAAATCTCAAAGTAAAAATTATATTCTAACAAGATTTTAATTTTATAATATTTTTTATTAAACTTTTTCTCTCTCCTTTCCCAAAATCCAATAAATACTTATCTCAAACTATCTTACTACTATTCACAAATCATTTTACTACTATTCACAAAATCATCTTACTACTATTCACAAAACTCTCATCTCATCTCATTCCCCAAGCATACCTTAATCTAAAATATCGCAAAATCTGAAAATAAATGTCAACCTTCCAAAATACAAAGTCAACAGAACAAAACAAAACTACTGAATAAAATTCTCCAATAATGAAGGTACTCTCTTACTTAAATCCACTATGCTCACAATCTTACCCATGCTTGCTATTCTAAATCCTCAACAGAAACACCCAAAACAGCTGCAAATATTGTGGAGATAAGGTGTGAGTTATCAATAACTCAATAAGCAGAGAACATATACTAATATGTTAACATGAGCCTTTTCACAGAGTTCAGAATGCAGAACAAATATTTTAGTTTTAGAATTTAGATCCAATGTTAGCAGAAAATCAGAGCAATAGTTCAAAATGTTCATATTCAAAAATCCTTTGGCATAGCATAACTGGAGATCATCATCTTATAATATCATATCATATTATATCAAAGCATCATAGCATAACAGAGATCATGTTAATCCCCGTGGTAGGGTTGTGTTATCCTTGGTGGTCAAACTAGGTAGTATCAAAATGTGAGTCTTCCATTTATTCATTCTCGAAGTCTTGAGTGTATACATAGGAAATATCATGCAGAAAAATCACTTTATTTTTCAGATGCCACATCATATCAAAATAGAGTATTGAACAGATTCATATCATCTTCACATAATCAAAATAGATTTAGAGCATATTCACATAACATGCACAAATTTTCATATTTGCTCTTTTTGCACAGTTCAGAAACATGCCAAAATTTTGCTAATATTTACACCAGTCATGACAGAAAATACTTTCTCTTTTACACAGGTTTCATGAGTAATATAGAATACATAACTGAGGTTGTTTCCACATTTCTTTTCAAAACATAACATGCATATTTTTCACAAATCAACCTCAGTTTATATCTTTTTATGCAAAGCCTAGCATAGGAACCTTAGTCCATATCTTTTTATATAAAGTCTAGCATAGGAATCCCGCTTACCTCAAAACATACTTGGATTGCTTTACGTCACCTATAAAATAGTCATGTAACTTAGATTTCATTTAGCCTATAATCATAACCCAAAAACATCACTCCCCAAATCATTAATATCCACATAATTCCTCCAAATAATTGTTTAATCAAACTCTAAAATATCTCCAACCTCTAAACATATAATTTCTCTTAGTTTTATCACACTAATATTATCATAATTAATAAACACTGGATCACTTATTTGGGTCGTAAATGTAATTTACTACCTAAGGCTTAACAAAAGATGTGTTTTAACTGGTGAAGTGGAGGAGAGAGGCTTACGGGCAGAGTAGTCACGCGACGTGGTTCATGGGTTTGACCGTGAGCTTCCGGTGTGGGTGAGCGGTAGTGGTTGTTCAGGGCAATAAATCATGAAAATGAGAGAGAGAGAGAGAGAGAGAGAGAGAGAGAGAGAGAGAGAGAGAGAGAGAGAGAGTGCTATGAGGACGAAACCAAGACTTAGAGAGAGAGTTAACGTGGAGAGTGAGAGGCAAACTATATAGTCTCGATTGTGGTGGCTACCGTGAGGGTTGGTGTGAAGCTGTGAGATGTGGAGGTTGATTTCGGTGGCTTACAGTCATGTGGGTGTGGTGCAACACTAGAGATAGTGGCAGTTGCTAGTCTATGGGTGTTCTGCTTCCTCTATTACGGTTGCTAAAAACAGAGGCTTGTTGGGTTCTTGGTCACACAAAACAGAAAATGAAAGGGAGCATGGATACTTTGAATAAACACACCACAACATGCAGAAAATGTGCATGCAGCAAACAAGTTGATGAAAAGCAGGATGCAGCAGCTGAAAAGTAGAAAGCACTAGCACAGAAAAGCATGTAAAGCATGCATCGACAGCTGACCAGATTGCACACAATTGCAGATAAAGTCATGTAAAGTAATGTCTTAGGTTGTCATGAAAAGCAATGTCTTAGATTACTTGTAAATCAGTAGAAAATAAAAAGTTAACTTTAGGACTCTTTCTCTTTGCCTTTTTGTTTTTCTGTAATCTATATATATGTGTAACAGAACCTTGTTGATTATGCCTAAAGAATAATGCGGTAGTTATAGTACAGTTTTGGGGTGTCGATTTCATAGGGAGACAAATTAAAAGAATGACAGAAGGAATAAAGAAACTAAAGAAAAATATTAATTGATTAAAGAGAGAACAAAGATTAATTTTAATGCAAATTGAAGTGAAGCAAAGTTACTAACGGAAGAAATACTCAAATTTGACGAACAATAGAGTATCGGGAATCCCTTGCACAATTCTGGTATTTTAATTATTCTTAATTTATTGGATAACTCAATTGGAAACTCAATTCTTGAAATTTCCAATCGGAAGGTATATATTTATACACCAAAATTAAACAAAATGTAACCTTTTGAAAAATCATTCACCGCTTCTAAAATACGTAAATTATTTTCCCTATTAATAGAATCCAACGATGACAATATACTCAAATAAATAATTGATCCAAATATAATCAAAGAATTAATCCATTCAATAGAAAAAGTATGATTGAATCCATAAACAGAATAAATTCTATGATTATTCGGAGAAGAAAACATCAACGATGAATTGAGAATGATAAAACAAAAGAGTTTTAGTAATTGAAAATCAAATACATAAATTAAAAATAAATTAAAAATATCATCTAATTTGCAAGTTCATCCCTAGCCCTACTTGAGAATTTAGTTACCCATAAATATAATGGACAACAAAAATCTCTAAAGAAAGACAAAGCAAACGGCTACCATGGAAGTGATTTTCTCCTCTATTCAAATCTGCCTCTTGTGCCTCTACTCCCCCTCTATTATATGCTAATGATATGCTTATATAGGGTAGGAAAGAAACCCTAATATCTTCATAATTTTCGCATAAGAAATGACCTAAATTTTAGGACTCATCTTGGCAGTCACGTACGGACTTCAAGAGTTCAAATTTGGAAATTCTTATTTAAGACAAATTTATAGCCATTTAAGATATATTTCTAATACATTAATAATCCCATTAATCCGATATGTGAGTAAAAAGTTACAATCAAAATACTAAAGTATGTTTAGACTATCACCTAGCAAATTTCGGATTTGGACTTCTTATAGTTTCCTTTTATGATTTTTTTTTCTTGATTCAAATTGCTCTTAAACTCCATGAAAGTCCTCATTTGAATTTGACTGAGCTTGGACTTGCTCTTTTATAAATTTTGAAATTAAACAAAAAAAAAAAAAAAACTGCTTAGGAGTATCCCAACGTAAATAGAAACTTAACTCAAAAATACATATTAATTCCTATGATTTCTATTCAAATTTTAGCATTTTAATCCAATAATAGGGTATTTAGAGTGCACTTATGCTCACTCATCACACCGGAACTTACTCCTTGCTAGTCCCTAGCAATTTTCATGTAAAAACAACGAAAGAGATCAAAGAAAATCACACACAAAGGTCACCAAATATACACATTTTAGATTCACATATCAAATCAATCTTAGGAATTCAATAACCCTACCACAAGCAATCCACGTATAACCATTCATAGCGTGTGTGTGTTCCAAACTATATCCATATAACCAGAAGCACTGACACATGTAACATCAAGAATATCTCAAGCGAAAGGTTCAACTCCATAACTCACGGGTATAAAAGTGTTTCATGTGAGGATTCTCTCTATGGAGTTGACAAGGGGCGCATACACACTCTCATGGGGAATTAGGCAATTATGTACAAGTAACAAGCAAACATTGATCTTATGATAGGAATACTAACAAATGAGACTTCCACCAGTCTTTCCAACAACTTACTTAGGATCAAAACGGTCAACACAAAAGGTTGTAAAGTGGCTTGGGTTCAGGGCTATATGAAAAAAAAAAGATGAAAGGGATTCGAAAACTTCCAAGTACATACAAAGGGAATTTTACTAAATATCTTAATAGACCACATTCTCACTTGATGTACACACTTTCAGATCATCAAATAATAATGTTTTCCCTTCTTCTTCCTCTTCTCTCTTTCTCTCTCTCTCTCTCTCTCTCTCTCTCTCTCTCTCTCTTTTTCCCAATAATTTGATGGAAAAATACATGCCACTTTGGTATTCTTGTCATTTCTACCAACCTTTTCTTTTTTCTTTTTTTTCTTTTTTTTCTTTCGGAGCTCACTCAATTGAACATTTTGCAACTTGTACTATTCTCTCTCTTTTTTTCTTCTTCTTCTTTTTAAGACAATGCCAATACTGCCATTGTCTCACCTCCATTGAATGGTTCAAATTACATATCTTGGACCAGATCATTTCTGCTTTCCATTTCAATCAAAAATAATATAGACTTTCTGGACGGCTCAATTTCTACTCCTGAGTTATCAAATACCTCATATGTGTCATGGCAGAGATGCAACAACATCTTACTAGCTTGGATCCTCAACTCTATTTCAAAAGAGATTGCATCTAATGTATTTTACATGACTTTAGCTAAACAGGTTTGGGACAAACTTAAGGAGAGATTTGCTCAACCTGATGAAGCTCGAATCTATCACCTCCAACACAACCTCAGTAGCATTTTTCAAGGGCATCTCTCTGTAAGTGACTACTTCACCCAACTTAATGCTATTTGGGAAGAGTTGCACAGTTACAGACCACTTCCCTGTTGTTCTTGTGGAAAGTGTACTTGTGATGCTTGAAAAACTGTTGGTGAGGTCTAGCAAGGAGACTATGTTTTCAAGTTTTTAATGGGACTAAATGACAGTTATGACTCTGTGAGGGGACAGATCATTTTACTAAGTCCCTTACTTTCATTAGACAAAACCTTTTCACTAATCTTGCAAGAATAAAGACAAAGGCAGGCAAGGAACACATATTTGCCCATCTCAGAGCCATCTACTCTTCTAGCCTATCAAAATCCTCCAAAGAAAAGGCAAAAATAAGACTTGGTCTGTCATCATTGTGGTAAGGTTGGACATACAAAGGATAAGTGTTTTAAATTAGTAGGGTTCCCACCAAACATTAAGTTTACCAAAACTAGGTTTGAAAATAATCCTGCTGCATCATATTCTGCCAACCAAGTTACTACACAGGTTACCTCTTCACCTCAGGAAGCACATGCTCCAAGTACTTCTCAACTGAATCTCTCTCAATCACAAGCATAACATCTCATGGCTCTTGTCAATGGTTAATTTTCTCAACTTAACTTAGGATAAATCAAGCCAATATTGCCTACTCCTGCTTCTGCTCCTACCAAACCAAATCCTCCTAAAACCAATTCCTCCATTACACCTTACTCGAACCTAGCAAGTAAATATCACTGCCTCTCCACTCTTTCATCAACTTCTAATCACTCTGATCCCAGTGATAAGAATTATTGCAAACATGTCTCATCTTCTTTATATAAGCACTCTGATGTTAGTCACACACCATGGATGATGGACACAGGAGCCACTGATCACATGGTGTGCTTGACTCACTCAAAAATGAGTAGCACAAAGGCTATCCCAAGTGCAGGAGGATGTCGTGTAATAATTAGGAATAAATTCCTAGATCGTCTTCTCAGGGAAAGTTACTCAAAAATTAAAACTTGTTGAAAAAAAAAATGTAAAAAAAACTTTACAAAGAGAAAACAAGTGGATGGTATGTGCAATGGATGGAGAGGTTACTAGTCATGGACTAGATTCATATTTTTAGATTTGTTTGTCGGATTTGAGTGTAGCGATGAAAAGTAAGGAATTAAAATGCATGAAACTAAATTAAAATTGCTGAAATTAATAGACTGAAATTTAAAAGAGCAAGAAAAATAAATGACATTAATTTAAATAATAGGAATTAAAGATGCAAGAAAATAAATGACATTAACCTAAATAGAGGAATTAAAAGTGCAAGAAAAATAAATGATAATGATTTAAATAAACAGAAATTAAAGGTGCAAGAAAAAAAAAAAATGACAATAATTTAAATAGACAGAAATTAAATGTGCAAGGAAAATATAAGACATTAAACTGAAATTAAATAAAAACAGGAATTGTAAGGAATAAACTTGATGTTTGGAAATGGAGACTGCGTTCTCCAATCCAAAAATCTGAACTTCCAGATAAAATGATTTCTCAAATAAAATAAACGCTCTAAATAAAATGCATCCTAAAAGAAATTGAACTCTCAATTAAATTAAAATTTCAAATAAATTACACACTCAAATTGAAGTTGAGCTCTAAATAAAATAAACACTAAAAGAAATTATTTCCTAAATGAACACAAAGAAAGCTTGCTTTAACATGGAAAGAAAGCTTACTTCCTTAAGTTTCAAATTAAAGCTGTAAAATAAACTGATGCTGAATGAAAACTAAAACAGAAGCATGAAACTGAAAAATGAATTAAAATGAACAACAACTGCCGAATGAAATGAGAATGAAACTGAAAAATGAAAGCTAAGTTTTTTAGTTCTGTCTTCCCTCTTTTTCCTCAGTCCGTAAGTTCCCTTCCTTTTATAGAGTCTTCATGTGTTTCATCAGGTTCCTTTCGGTAGAATTTCTACATTTTTTTGTGAGCTACTTTCGGTGGACTGAATGAGAGACTTGCTGCTGTCCAAATGAAGATGCCGTGATTGTTGCTTTGCATTGAAGTGAAGGTGCCGTGTTTAATTTTTCTGCTTTGTCTGCATGTGAGTTGCTCTTTCTGCATTAGGTGCCGTGTAAGACTTTGTTTTCCTGCATTATTTTTTTCTGCTGCTGTTTTGCCCGAGTTTGAGTGGTTCTTGCATGTGCATGAGCTGTGTTTCAACCTTTCTACAGGTGCCATTGTCAATTAGTTCCAGCTTGATTTCAGCTTCTGCCGTGTGAGAATTTTCTTTTTGTTACGTCCCCATCGCGCCTGCGTCCTGTGCAGCCCCATGTCCAGTGTATAACGTCCAAAAATGGAGCCTGTTGTCCCTTCCTTTTTCACCCGAAGCCAAAATAACATGAAAATTCTCTGGTCTCTCTCAAAACACTTTCCGCTACCCTCAATCCGAAACCCAACTTACTGCGTCATTTTCGTGCCTTCTTCTTTCTATCTTTTTCTTTTTTTCATTTACGTTTCTCTGCCCAAAACAAGCACCTCCACGTACGTCCAGAAGGAGCTTTCATTCTCAGCCTTCCATCTCCCAGCCGTTTCTCCTCTGTTTCTCTAGTTTAAACTCTCACTCTTTTCCAGTGTGCGTCACCCACTAGAAATCCCCAAAAGAATTTGTCCAACTCCTCTCCACAAAAACCAGACCTCAGCAGCCAAGAAAAACTCCTTTCGCCGTCCCCTCTGCTATCCGTAGCTCTCTGGTTTCTATCTAAAAAAAACTAGACGCTGTGTGTTTTTCCAGCTTTCAGAAAACATAACCAGCCTCCGTAAACTCTCCTCAACCCAGCTTTCTCAGTCCCTTCTCACCCAAAAATCACTTCGGTGTCTCTCCGTCCAAGGCTAGAGGACCCAGACGATCTGTCTCCCACCAAACGAAGTCCGTCCAAAGCCACCGAAAGCCCAGTTTCCTTTTACGTCTCACTGCTCTCTGTTTTTACGTAAAATACCACCTCTTTCTGTTCTCGGTTGACTGGAACAGATGAGAAGTGTTGGGGTGGCTTGAAGCTGGTCGAAAGGGAAGAGGCAGTAAACGGAGTGGTGCCCCGCAGCGGTGGGAGGTGGTCTTGTTCGTCTGAAGCCAGCTAAAGAAAAATGTAAGAAAAACTCTGTTTTTACGTAAACTCCTCCTCTTCCCAAAGTCAGCTGTCTGCATCTGAAGGAAAAAAAAAAAACTTCTTCCGCATGCCTACTGATCTCCTCCGCCTGTCAGACAAAATCAAGGAAGAAGCAAGCTGCTCTCTTCCTTTCATTTTTTTAAGACCCAAAACAAGAAATCCTGGAGTGGTTGAAATTGCAATGTGAGTCTTTCCGCTGAGGTGCTTTCCGTAACTTGAAAACGCAAGGCCCGCGTGAATGGTGAATTTCCGTGAAGTGAGATAAAACCCAGACGAAGTCCCCCTTCGTTTAAAGCCTATGCATCTGTCCTTCCTTTCCGAAAAGTTAACCCAGCAGCCGTGGCTCCATGATTTTCATTCCGACAATTCTTTCAACATTTTCGGCTGCCCAAATCCACTGCTTTGAAAAACTCATATAGCATGCACCGTGGCTCATAATCGGATCTCCTTTTTACGTCCAACTAGCCCACCGAAAGCACCCCTAGACAACACGTGAAACTGCTTCTTGACTTTACGTAAAAGCTTCACCGTTTGATCTCGTGAATTTTATTTAAGCTGAAAATAAAAAAATAAAAATACACTCGAAATAAATTAAAAAGAAAATAGATTATTAAAAAAAATATTATATATGTGAGGAAATATTTTTCAATTAAATTATAGTTATAAAATTAAGCATAAACATGATATTAATCAATTAAAATCACAACTCGAATTTATGCTTATTAACTATTTTTTCATCTAAAACCAATAAATAATGTCACGAAGCAATTGAAATATATTGGTTTTAAATAGCTAAAATATGCAATATCTCAGCTCAATCAGTGCTCCACCTCTTTTTTTGACAAACCTCCTTCTTGCATTCGAGCCTTTGTGTAGCTCCCAAATGGTACAAAGGCCCAAGTCATACACATAGGCACTGTCAAACTTTCAGAATCACTGATTTTGACTAATGTCCTATGTGTGCTCTCATTTGCATTCAATCTATAATCTTAGTCAGTAAGCTAACTCATAGACCATATACATGCCTATTTTTCTTAAGTGATCTATGCTTCAGTCAGGTCCTCTCTTCATTGATGACAATTGGACTTGCTAAGATTCATGCTGGCCTATATTACTTACTGCCTTGCTCTCATGACAGCAACATCAATCTTCCTTCAAATCTCTCCAATCAAACTCGAGGCAATCAAGCAGCCTCTCAATAAGTTGTTGATCTATGGAATTTTAGATTAGGACATCTATCTTCACAAAGGATGAACTTGATTCATTCTCATGTACCTAATGTAAAATCCAAAGATCAATCTCATTGTAAAATCTGCCATTTGGCTAAGCAAAAACATCTTTCTTTTCCTTCAAGTGTATCCACTAGTTCATTCCCTTTTGACTTGATACACTGTGATATATGGGGGCCATATTCTCAAGCTTCTCTTCAAGGCTTTCATTACTTTTTAACCATTGTAGATGATTATTCAAGAGTGACTTTGGTTTTCTTAATGAAACTGAAATCAGATACAAGATTTGTTTTGCAATCATTCTATCAACTCATCCACACTCAATTCAATAAGAAAGTTAAAAAGATTAGGACTGACAATGACCTTGAATTTGATATGGTTGACTTCTACAAAGACCATGGCATTATCCACCAAAAGTCTTGTGTATATACCCCTCAACAAAATGGTGTTGTTGAGAGGAAGCACCAACACCTCTTAAATGTGGCTCATGCCCTTCTATTTCAAGCTGCATTACCCACTCAATTTTAGGGAGATGCAATCCTCACAACTGCATACATCATTAATAGGATACCTACACCCATTCTCTCCAATAAATCTCCATATGAAATGCTCTTTTTATCACCACCATCATATGCTCACCTTCGAGTTTTTGGATGCTTGAGTTATGCTAGCACTACCAAACAACACAGAACAAAATTTGAGCCACGAGCCAGGCCATGTATTTTTCTAGGATACCCTGCCAATGTCAAGGGTTATAAGCTCTATGACATAGAAACTCATTCCACCTTCATCTCTAGGAATGTAGTTTTTCATGAATCTGTCTTTCCCTTTCAATCTCTCATTCCCTCTTCTCATTCCTCTAAGGAAAACCACTTTTCCTTTCCTCACAATCTTGTACTCCTACCTGCACTACTAGATACTTCTTTTTCACCTTCTAGTATGTCACAGGCATACCTACCAGATAACTCCCTTTTACCCACCCCTTTGACACAATCTGAAACACACCCTTCTGAAACCTCCTTCCCTACTACCTCCCTTGACTACACTCCTCTTACAACCCATTCCATTGAGTTGCAAACCATCCCCCCTCTTCGAAGGTCCACCAGAGAAAGACATCAACCTGCCTACCTCCATCAATACCACTACCAGGCAGCAACTTCCTCCACCTTTCACCCACTCCACCCTCACTTGACCTACAAACACCTCTCCCCATCCCATCACTCCTTTTCTGCTTCTCTCACATTCTCTTCTAAACCATCCTCCTATAGTGAAGCTATCCAGTTTAAGCATTGGCAAGATGCCATAAACACTTAACTTAGTGCCTTGGAAGAGAACAATACTTGGACTGTTACAGCTCTTCCACCCAACAAGACTACAATTGGTTGTAGGTATGTATTTAAAGTCAAGCTCCAATCTGATGGCTCTCTTGAAAGACACAAAGCAAGGCTTGTAGCCAAGGGATACACTCAAATAGAAGGCTTTGACTTCCAAGAGATCTTCAATCCAGCGGCCAAACTCACCACAGTCCGTGTCTTCCTTGCCTTGGCGTCCATTCAAAATTGGTTTTTATCTTAAATGGATGTCCATAATGCTTTTTTACATGGAAATTTCGATGAGGAAATTTACATGGAATTACCACCTGGTTACAACATTCACAGAGAGCAGCTTGAGAGGGAGAAATTGGTATGCAAGTTGAATAAATCAATTTATGGACTTAAACAAGAATCAAGGCAATAGTTTTCAAGATTCTCTAATTCAATCAGAGCCATTGGTTTTCAACAATCCAAGTCTGACTACTCCTTATTCACTAAAGAAGGTCAAAAAGGAACCTTCACAGCACTCCTAGTATATGTGGATATCATCATAGGAGGCAATTCTCAAGAAGAAATCAATCTACTCAAATCTTATCTTCATAGCAATTTCAAAATCAAGGAACTTGGACCCCTCAAATACTTCCTAGGACTAGAGGTTGCAAGGTCATCAGCTGGAATAAACATCTATCAAAGTAAATATGCTCTCGAGATCTTGGAAGATTCAGCGCTCCTTGGCACCAAACCTGTTTCCACACCTATTGAGCTGAATCATAAGCTGAGTCATACCACAAATGAGATCCTACAAGACCCTACATCCTATAGAAGACTCATTGGAAGACTCATTTACCTAACCATTACTAGGCTAGACATTACCTATGCTGTAAATGTTTTGAACCAGTTTATGGACAAACCTCCACAAGCTCACCTATACTCAGCTTATAGAATCCTCAAGTATCTCAAGGGTTCTATAGGTTAGGGTATCTTCATGTCATCAAAGTCATCTCTACACTTAAAAGCCTACAACGATTCTAATTGGGCTGCTTGTCCCGAGACTAGGAGGTCAGTTATAGGTATTTGTATATTTATTGGGGACTCACCGGTAAGCTGGAAATCAAATAAACAAGTGACTGTTTCTAGGTCCTTAGCATAAGTAGAATATAGAGCATTGGCCTTTACAAGTTGCGAGATTATTTAGCTCCTTTGTCTGTTAAAGGAATTCAACATTAACCATGCACAACCTACTCTCTTATTTTGTGATAACCAGGCAGCCATCCATATCACCAAGAATCCCATCTTCCATAAGAGAACTAAACAGATAAAGCTAGATTGTCACTTTGTTAGAGAAAAGGTCTTGGTTGGAATCATAACACCTATCCACATTGCCTCAAAGTTCCAACTAGCAGATATTTTCACTAAGGCCTTGACAATCTCTGTTTTTCAATTCTTACGGTCCAAGATGGTAATACTCGACATCTATGCCCATCTTGAGGGGGAGTCACACGAAACAAAAAATCAAAGGGAGCATGGATACTCTGAACAAGCACACCACAACATGTAGAAAATGTCATGCAGCAAACAAGTTGATGAACAGCAAGATGCAGAGCTGAAAAGTATAAAGCACTGGCACATAAAAGTAAGGCAACAGAAAAGCATGTAAAGCATGCATCGACAGCTGACTAGATTGCACACAATTGCAAATAAAGTCATGTAAAGCAATGTCTTAGGTTGTCATTAAAAGCAATTTCTTAGATTACTTGTAAATCAATAGAAAATAAAAAGTTAACTTTAGGACTCTTTCTCTTTTTTTCTATTTTTTTGTAATCTATATATAAGTGTAACAGAACCTTGTATTGATAAGTCAAGTTAATGAGAATTAGTTTTCTCCATATCAAGGCTTCATTTCGAGTTCTTACTTTCACTTCTAACACTTGGTGCAGGTGGTTGTATAAGGCAGTGGCTCTCGGTGGTTGGCTTTTAGAGGTGCTAGTGGAGAAGGAAGGAGCATGTATGCTACGAACGTGCATAAAGGGTGGACGTGCGATAGCTCACAGTGTTGTTTGTGGAAGCTGTAGGTTGGGGAGAATAGAAGAGTAACAGGAGCAGTGAGTTGTTGCTCATGGTATATAAATTTGGGTGTGGTTGGAACTCTTTGGTTCAATAGATAGTGGTGCACAATGATGGTCATACATGGTTGTGCTCTGTCTTGGCTCTTGGTTTGGACTTCACGAAGCAACTACATATGAGATGGCTTCCACTAGTTGTAGAGAAAAAACTTAAGTGTGGGGTGCATGGTGGATGTAATAGCCTGTTAGAAATTCAATGGTAGAATTTCTATAGACTTGAGGAACCTCATGAAAACTCCGTAAGTTTTCACGAATCGACTAATCGCAAAGGTTTTAGTCTATCAACATAATCAGTGTTATCACTCACTATGATGCCAGAAATGCGATTTTAATTGTTTAAGGTAGTTAGAAGTGTCAGAATATGTTATGGTCTGCACCACTAGATTCAGTTGAATATTTAGGATTTAATGGAACAATAACTCATTTTCATAATTTCGGACAAAACACCTGTTCGAAACTGTAAATTTTTTCTAGAGACACTTCGGAGTTGAGTCTTGGTAAACGATTTTTTACAGTAGGTTAATATGAATATTTAGGATTTTTTAGTACTAAATTTATTACGCATTTTTTTGGAGTGAATAATAACCTCGATAAGCGTACTAAATGTAGTGTTTTCAAAATCACAGTGTGAAATGTTCAAATTAGGTTAGATAAGTTTTATTTGGACACTTGACAAGATCTTAGCCACACATAGTGAATAGTATTAGATACTTGGCACAAAACGGAAATATTAGATGGATTTGTGAAGGAAATCAAGATGTAAGATCATACCACCTAAGCAAAACATTTTTCATCTGAATAACCAATTTGAGTTAGATCAAAGAGACTTTAAACCCTAGTGAAACCCTAAATGGTTGGAATCCATTTGAAACCCCAAAAGTTTGGTTGAAATCGAAACCCTAAACGGTTTCCCCAAACCCTAATTTGGCCTTCAGACCCTTTTTGATCCAATTACTAGCATTGTGTTTAATCACTTGATTAAATCACTTCCACATGCTATTAATTTCTCAAATATTTGTTATGACATTATTATCCAACCTTTTAAACCTTGGAAATTTGATTGGACAAGAAAAATTAGATTTGGACTTGATAGCATCTCAAACCCTAACCAAACTCCCTTTAAACCCCAAATTGAAGCCCACTTGGTTGGGGCCCACCAAGGCCCACGAATTTGGCCACCTTGACAAAAATTCTTGAAGAAGTTTCCTCCCCCACATGGCAGAACATCCACTGTCCTTGGCTGCACCCAATATTGCCTTGATGAGATAGAGAAACCCACCCCATCAACCTCCATACCTCACAACTTCTGCAGACAGTCCTTTCCCCTCACTATTCTCCACTTTATGTCACATAGACACCTCCAATCAATGGTCATTCAAGTCCATATATTCCCCTCCAGAAGTATAGAGTCGTTCAAGATACACTTCTTTCCCTTTAATCACTTCTTCACCCCGTTCTTAAAGAGAAACCCAAAAGAGATCTCTCGGGCAAATTTCTAGGTCTTTTTGTGTCGAGCTTTTTGACCCTTTTTAAGTATTTTCACCCGATGAATCATTCATAAAAGTTGTTCCTCTTTGAGTATAGTTTCCGTAGATATATTATTCGTATAATTACATGGTCATTTGGTCTGTCAAAAGTATTTTTAACCATGGAAATGTCATTCTGGACGTAAAACTGGAGAGTATGTTATGTTTTGGAGTTTTTGACCAAGCTAATGAACATATCTTGGTCAGAAAATTTTATGGAGTGTTTTTAGCATGTGTTTAAAAGTGTTGATTGAGGTTTTGTTGCATGAATAAAGTTTTTGATGATAGAGTTTCCTAGATCTGGAAACTTAAAAACTGAAAGTGACAAAACAGTTTTTATTTGGAGAAAGTTTGAATATTTCGAGATTTGATCTTACTCTAAAGGCTTTAATATTTTTATATGATCCTAAGTCTCCTATTTTCATGTTAGGATGTTATTTTTAAGATATTTAGTATTATTTTCAAAGATATTATTTTTTCTATACAAGAGGATTTCGGTTAGGCCTAAGATTTGATGTTTTTGGATTAGATCCATGTTTTATTGATTTTTAGCCATGTGATTTTAATTTTGATGGTTGGATATTATTTAGGACACATTTTAAAACCATGTGATGATTTATTTTGAAGATCTCACTTTCTTAAGGCATTGATCAAGAGATTTATCAAAGCTAGTTGAGGAAAAAGTTTCTGTTTTTGGACTAAGTGTAAAACCAAAAACTCCAAGTTTTATTTTGTGATTTTGGTGACTTTAGTTTGATGATTTAAAGCATGGTTGATCTTAGGATGATGTTATGAATATGTTAGAAGTAAGATTTGATTTTTGGAATTCTTAGGGATGTTTTGATTTAGGGTCAAAACTTGTGATTCAAGTGTTTGGATCTTTTTACAAAAAATTTGGCGTTGATTATTATCTTTTTCTAAATGGATGTTTTAAGTATAGTTTTAAACTTAGGATAGAAAGATCCTTGGTACAAAATTTTGGGTTAAGCATGAGTTTTGAAGCTAGAAGGAATTGCAACAAAAATCAAGAGAAATGGCCTATGGATTTTTGGCCATAGTGTGTTTTCCATAGTTGTAATTTGTTTTAAATTTTTCTGAGTTGATATTTGAATTTAGGACAAAGTTTACATGAGGAATTTAAATTTTGAAAATTTTTGGAGTTAGGATGTGAAATCCTTAAGTTAGGGGTAAAATGGTCATTTTGCCACATGTAGAGGGTAAAATGATAGTTTTACTCTAAGTTGTCTCTTTTATACATTTCTAATTGTTAGTAATTAAATTTCTAATTTTTAGAATACCCTCTTACAGTTCCTCGTGTTTCGTGCTTTATTATCGTAGAACACGACGATTGAGGTAAGTTAGCTTCTAACTTACTATCAGTTTACTGTGTATGTATGATGGGTAAAGGAACTACAATTTATTTATGTACGTTATCATATATGCCATGCTATGCCACGTCATTACATGTTTATCTGTTACGCATGATATTCTGTCACAAATATTTATCTGTTATACAATCTATTCTGTCACGTATTGCTATATATTATAAGTATGTCATGTTAAGTATGCCATATGTTACATGTATGTCATATAATGTAATATTCACTGTTGCAAGTATGTCATGTCAAGTATGATATCTGTTACATGTTCGGTCATCTTACAAAGTGTTTCCATCTCAAGTAAGTCATGTCTTTCGAGTTACGTTTAAGTCAGTTATGTCTAGCATGCTCGTGATGTAATCATTATGATTGTCCAAGCATCTCCACTTGTAATTCACACGATGTACTTTTGGCGAAATCATTTTAATTGTCAGAATGTCGTTCAAGTTCAGTTATGCAGATACTCCTAGCGTAATCATTCTGATTGTTAGGGTATCATATTTAAAATACTCGTGATGGAATCATTCTGATTGTCAGAGTATTACTAGGTACTCCTAGTGTAATCATTCTGATTGCTAGGGTACGTGTTTTAAAATACTCGTGATGGAATCATTCTGATTGTCAGAGTATTACTAGGTACTCCTGGTGTAATCATTCTGATTGTTAGGGTACGTGTTTTAAAATATTCATGATGGAATCATTCTGATTGTCTGAGTATCTCTGATGGAATATGTTGGGCAGAATCATTCTGATTGTTCACTATTCCTAATGAAACGACTGGCAGAATCATTTTGATTGTCAGAATTCAAGTCCAAGTTTACGTCAAGAAGTTAAGAATAAACAATCATGGGGACCCCATGAGAGAAGAATAAGTTTAAGATCAAATCCACGTTAAGTCAAGTTTCAGATCAAGTTCATGTTATATCATGTTATGCTCACGTACATGTTATGTTCATGTTCACGTTAAGCTTCAAGTTCATGTTCATATCAGGTTATGTTCATGTTTATGTTATGTTCAAGCTCACGTTCATGTTATGTTATGTTCATGTTCACGTTATGTTTCAAGTTCACATTTATGTCATGTTATGCTCAGGTTTATGTTAAGTTCAAGTTGATATTTATGTTATGTATGTTCACGTTCATGCTATGTTTCAAGTCCATGTTATGTTTCAAGTTCATGTTCATGTTATGTTGCTAGTCCATGTTATGTTTTAAGTTCAAGTTCATGTCATGTTAAGTCAAGTTCAGTTCACGTTTAAGTTCAGGTTATGTCTGTTACGCTATGCTATATGTCAAGTTATGCTATACTTACTTACGACTTTAATTATGCTTTCATACTTTTACTGCCATGCATGCATCATTAACCTGTGTGAGAGTTTCCTGTTAACTTATTGAGATTTGTAATCAAATCTCACCATGGTAGTCCTAACTACCATTCCCCCCGAATGGTAGGCGATGTGTCAGGATTAGAGCAGGGAGCGAACATTGGTAGATTGGAGGAGGTTGACTAGATGTCACAGACACGACGCGGAGCTTACAACTTCCATAGTTAATTTTTGGATAGTATTTTGGCCTCGTTAGTTGAGTTACATGAGTTACTCGACAAACTTCCTCAATAGTATATTTTGGTAATGTAAATATGGAGTCTGGTCTCCCATGCTTTTGAGATTATAGTCTTCTAAGACTCGTACTGAAATCGTGAATGTTTATTTTGTTAATTATGCTTGGATTATGATTTAACTATTTGAGATATTATAAGTTTGGTGCATAGTATTGCTAAAAAAAATTATTATCCGCTGCGAATATTGCATAATGTTAGATGCAAGATAGGAATATCGCATCTTATATGTCATGAACTGGGGTAGGTAACCTTGTGTTGCATGTCTCGATGCTTCAGATGTCCGTTCGATCCTAAGCGGAATATGGGGGCATCATAGTGGATTACTGGAGAACTGTGAAGGTTGCGGTTGGCAGGAGGTGCAAGACAAAGGTGAGAGACAGAGATGGAAGAGAGAGGCGTGTGCGTGTTGGATGCAAAGAAGAGAAAAAATAAAGAAAAACATGGGAGAGTGAAGTAACTACTGAGAAGAGAGATTTTTAGGAGTGTATAGACCAAAGTGGCATGAGAAGAGAATGAAATGGTGAGAAGAAAACTGACGAGGAGGAGAGAAACATGGGAGGATAAAATTGAGAAATCGTCTGGGGAAAGAAGGATAGGAAAATAGAAGAGAAATTCACTTACCGAAATGACATTTTTTTACAGGCGAGTTGGGCTCCTCCATGGGCCTAGGTCAGGTTTGGGCCTAGGTGTTACACCTTTTAAAATACTCCGGACTCCTAGCATGCTTGAATGTGAGCCCTTTGATCTTAGCCGTCCATTTTTAGGGTGACAAAGACAAACTGATGGGACAAGGCACACATGTTCCTGCGGCTTACCTTGAGTCCCGTCTGTAGTTTTTCTCCAAATAAGGGCCTGCCACTCCCACGTGGCACTAGACCATATATTTGAATTCAGACGATATGGTTTGCAAAGTTGTGATCATTTTTCCGCAAACTCACTCAAATGTGATCTTTCAGGTGGAGTATGGACCTCTACATATGACACTACTGCCTTATGAGAAGATCTGTGTTATTCCCGAAAGACCTTACATCTTTTATTAGTCTTGTTCGTGATCATTTCTGTCTCTTGCGTGTAACTCACCCTTCACCCGAGCTACCAATCTCTTCAACTCTTCATTCTCACCTTTATATGGTTAGCACCATTTCTTGCTTGACCTGTTCCAAGTGAAAAGTCCTTTGTTCACCCTGTGATGAGATTTGTCAGCCAGGCATTCTATATAGTATCGCTCACTCTTTTTGGACTAGTTGCACTTTGCCAGCCTTGCTACCTTATCTTCCACCTCGCGAAGGAAAGGCTTTCTTCTTCGCCTTCCCTTTGTCCTTGAAAGGTGGTCTTTCCCCTTGTGTTGGTGAGGTCCTCACATTCTCCTCTCCTTATTAGGAATTTCGTCCTCAAAATTCAGTGAGGACCATCCCTCAATATGACATTCCAAGGGACCCTCATAGAGCGGGGAATTCTTTGGTGTTCTCTGTCAACACTACTTGAGGTAAAGACCTACCCTCACCTTGATCTGCCAACAAACCTTCATCATCTACGATTTGGCGAGAGCTTCCTCCCTCTTGTCTTCTCCCTCGATTGCTTTTGGTGCGCCTATGGGTACTGCTCTCTCATATCCTAGCTCCTCTGCTAGATTTGGCATCGCAAAACATTGGTGATTCTCCACCTTTGCCCTTTTATTGTTCATCACATTCCTGGACCATTCTTTTCTCCCCACGTTGTTCTATGGTTGTGTTGTCATGGTCCAACACTTCTGCCTTTAGGGTCCTAGCCCTCCGATAGCTTACTTTATCTCGATGGCATTCCTCTTCTGCTTACTGGCATTCTACTTCTAGCCTTGCTGCTTGGCATCATTCTTCCATGAAATGATGGATTATTTCTAGCGGTACGGCTTCCTTCGTGTCGTCCTTTTCTCTCGCACCATGATTTAGTTCGAGAGTTATAAGTGTTATAGTCCAAGGGCATTCCGAAGGCTTATTTATAGATGTGCTCTTGCCTTCGAATTGACTTAACTACCCTCACTAAGCACATTATGGCTCACTTATTGCGGCTCGAATAAATAGGGAAACTACTCCCGCGTGACCCGCTCAATTTTTCAAGTAAATTCCTCATTTTCGGCATCTCCCCATTGCACCTTCATCAAGGGTACAATTGTGGATCATAGCCTTTGCTCTTTCTAGTCTATGATTTATACGGGCCTTTCCACATAAATGAGGTTTGGTTGCAATGGAACTAGATTTGGGTTAATCAGTGAGGGTTGTTGGTTTCCAAAACTCTTTCTTAACAAGGAAATGTGAAACATTTTATGGATCCCTTCAAATTCTTTTGGTAATGCCGCTTTATATGCCATCGGGCCTACCTTATCCAAAACCTAATAGGGTCCAATATACCTTGGGCTTAGTTTTCCACTCAACTCGAATCTTTTTACCCATTTCATGGGTGATACCTTACATTGGCGTAGCTCTTGTGCTTACCATGAGCCCTAGCCATCCTTTCCCGTATGAGCTTCACAACATAAAGGTGATCTACATTTCCTTTAGTACAGAGTCTCATAAGGGGCCATCTAAATAGTTGCCTGATAGCTATTGTTGTAGGCAACCTCAATGAGTCGGACATGGCTTTCCAATGAGCCTCTAAAGTCCAACACACATGCTCTTAGCAAGTCCTCCAATGTTTGTGCTTTTCTTTCTGACTGTTCGTCAGTTTGTAGATGATACACACTATAAAATCTTCCAAAAATGAGACGTGAACCTTAGGACCCAATCTGACACTATGGTCTTAGGCAACTTGTGAAGCTTACCTATCTCCCTTACATATAACCAAGTTTTCTTGTTCAAAATGCCTATTTCAATAACCGATAAAATAGTGAACACTCTTGGTCAATCTATCCACAATTACCCAAACCACTGCGGGTTTAGAGTAATCTGACCAAAAAGACCATAGCCATGTCTTCCCACTTCCACTTTGGGATGGGTAAGTGTTGCAAATTTACGGCAAGTCTCTAATGCTCGGCCTTTATCCATCTAAATGGGGCACACTTCTCGATGAAGTTGGCGATATTTTGTTTCATTCCTTCCCACCAAAAACCCTTATTGAGGTCCAACAAGAAGTGCATGGAGAGAGCCCAGCAGTGGAGCTGTTAATCAAACCCATTGCCAACCAAAGTATTACATCTTCTAACAGATTGTCCATGCACAAAAGGAAGGGTATTATTGAAGATGATATTAATGTCAAAAAGAGCCCATATCAGAAGAGAAAGGAAATGGAGGTGGCAGATGATTGAGCTATAATAGTGTGATTATTTTGCACTGAAATTTGAGGTAATCACACTTTTTTTTACTAGTAATTGAATGAGTTGGGCCTCAATAAATCAATTCTAACTCAATTGATAACAACCTAATTTTATGATCTTAATCTTTAATTTATTACATGAAATTGAGGAAGTTAATTGTTATGCATATATGCAGGTGGCCATGCGAAAATTTCAAACCTTTTGGCTTGACTCTTCCTCTAACGTGGCCCCACACGAATCATATTTGGGCAATTTCCAATTCACATGAGCCTTGCAGAACCTTTTAGATGGCTTGTCTTCAATGTAGCAAAAATGCAAGCTCTTTCCGCAAATAGCACTCAATGGCGTCAACATGCTTTTGAAGATCAATCTGTCAACACCTCACATTGAAAATTTTAAAAGCTTCTTGAAGTCGACCCTGCATGCATTGACTCTTCAAGGAAGGTGCAGCAACTTGACTGCTTTACTTCACAACAGGGGACCACATCAATCCATTTCCATGAAATGAACGGATAGCCCTACTTTGTCTTCATTTGGAAACATGCAAATCTCTAATTGGACCTTGCGAAAAGCACTTCATCCCATCAAACCAATGAAAATTTAGATGGAAGTGGACCCTGCATGGCCTTGACCCTTCAACTTCATTTCAAAAACTGCATCACGCCCCTACCTGCGTCAAAGCACATTACGGAAAGTCCTGCACCTCACGGAAGCTAAACGCGAGCCCCATTATGCTTTCTTTCCCTTCTTGGACATACAGCTATTGCTAGGAGGAAAAGCATGGGAATTTCTTTCCACTTCAAGGAGGGAGAAAACGCAAGGAGGGAGCTCTCATTTGGTGGTTTTTGCTAGAGAGTTCATCCGACTCCCAAGACCCATTTTTCTTTCATGTCTTCAGTTTTTACAGTTCCTTTGTTTTGTGTTTGATTCAAGCTTTTATTTACATTGCACTTACATCTAAATTGTTCCCATTCAGTTTGTTTTCAGTTTCACCTGAATACCTTCAGTAATTATTATGTTCAGATTTATTTTCGATAGCATGCGATTTTTTTTCTCCAGTAACTTTCAGTTATCTTTATGCATATTCTTGCTTGATTTACGTTGGTTGCTTGGGATTGTTTGGGCTTGTACGTTGGATTATCTTCATTGGTGTTGATTAGTCTAAGTAGTGCAATTTGTTTTGGGTTAGATTGAACTCTATTGAATGGAAAATAGTGGCTTTTTGATTTGCGCACATGGTGTTTGATGAAATGTTCCTTAGAACGTAAGTTTTTGTGAACTTCCTTTTATTGTTTGGAAACATTGGATTAGATGACATTGATGAATGTGGTTTAGCTTCTTAAGCGAGGATAATGGTTATTTAATCAATGCACGTTCACGAATCCACTTAATGTATGGAAGTGATTGAAGTAGCGTAAAGGTGCATTAGAGTGAAAATTTCTTAGATGCTAGCTAAATATTTCATTTTCCCCACTCGTGCTTAACACATTATTTTATTCACTTTTCTTGCATATTTTTTTAGCACTCATTCACCATCTCATGCAAAAGGAAATGAGGGCATTTTTTATAATGTCCAAGAATCAATTGTCATTGTGAATATCATTGTAGATAGCCTTAATTAATAATTTTATTTTATTTTCGAAAGTGAATGAATTTGCATTTTAAACTAATCGATTCCTTGAGGAAATGATTTAGGGACTTCCCTATTACTACTTGACAACTCTTATACTTGGGAGTAACTCTTAAAACATTTTTTAAAGTGAGTCAATAGGCTTTGATAGTCACCAGGTTAAACTCAACAAAGGAGGTTGACAAGTTATGAGGTGGATAACCAGCTTAAGATATCGATGGAGGCCCATGTCAGCCGCATAGACCCATCGTAGGGCACATCCAGGACACCCTAGCCGGCATGCCATGACACGCCTATGTCAGCACCACAGGCATGCCATGGCACGCCCAGGACAACCCAGTAGGCAAGCCATGGCATGCCCTTGACACACCAGCAGGTACGACACAGCAAGCCAATGCCCAGGCCACTTGCTTGGGCCATGCCAACCTTGTCAGGCAGCACTAGTGGGTAGCCCAACCCCCAGGCCCATGCTTGGGCCATGCTAGCCACACACACAGCCTGCCCATGCCATGGGCCAGTTTAGGCTACCTAGGGCCATTGCCGTAGGCCCCCATGGGTCCCATGCCACTATCATTAATTTATTTAATTATTTTATTAATTTTATTATTTATGGAACCTATTAGGATTTTCAACTAGGTTAGTCTATAAATAGGACCCTTAGTATTTCATTTTGCATCTTTGATCTTTTGGCATATTTCCTTTGTGGACAGACTATTGTCTTTAATATCTCTTTTTGGTGCTTGGCACTTGGGCTACTTGGGTGAAATTCTTGAATCCCAAGTAGAGGATCTTCATCTTGCAATTCGTGAATGGGTGATGATTCATTTATCAATCTTATGATAAGTTTCTTTTCACAATTCCATTGTTGATCTTACTTTCATTGTCATTTTCTCTTTGATTTCATTACGCCTTGCAAATTCTTCATCATTCACGCCATCCACATTACATTCCATTAATCATTGATTCATTCATCCATATAACACACTAGATCTACTTTTTCAAGAAGATCTAACCATGTTGCCCATTACCATTCACTTTTCATATATTTTCCTACCCACCAAACACTATTTTAGCCTCCATCCATCCTTATTCCATTAAACACTCATTCCATAAGTCCCTAAAACCCTAAATCTAGCCTAGATCTAGTTCTTCCATTGCCTTGGCCGACTACCCTAAATCCCATAAGGATTTCCTACATTTTAGGAAACCCTAACCCTAGCCTCCACTAATTCCTAAATCTTAGGAATTCTACTAAAACCTGAAAAGCCCTACCTTTTCTTACCCAAGCCATACCCCCCATAAACCCTAAAGTGATCCTACACTTTTGGATCTCATACATCCATTATAAACCCTAGCCTCACTTCCACAAACCCTAAAATACCCTAAGTGGGGCCAACCATCATCATCAAACCCTAAGTTTCCCAAAGTGGCGCCCACTCCAAGACAGGTCATCCCATCCGTTCACATTGCACTATTGCTCATATTCATTCCATAGATTTCTCAATCCACCATCCAATCCATTATTATTCACCAAACACCATTGCTCAAGATCCATACTCAAGTAAAGGCAAAGCAAGAAGACGAGGCACTTCAGTCATATTTAGGAGAAGTGGAGCTAGAAGATCATAGTGTTTAGAGACTTGACCAAGGTCCCTAACATGTTGCCAATCCAAGACTTTGGTTTTGTCTGTGTCTACTATGAATCCATCCCTGGATATCACATGACCAAGGAAGTTAACTTCCTCCAACCAAAACTTGCACTTGTTGAGTTTGGCAAACAATTGATGTTTCTTAAGCTTCCCTAGTACCAAACTTAGGTGATTCTCATGATCCTCGACATTTCTAGAGTACACTAGAATATGATCTTTGAATACTACCACGAACATATCCAAGAATGGTCTAAACACCCTATTCACAGTCTATAAATGTTGTCGGGGCATTAGCTAACCCAAATAGCATCATCGTAAACTCAAAATGGTCATACCAAATTTGAAATGCAATTATTGGTATTTTGTCTTCTTTGATCCTTAATTGGTGATAACTAGACCTAAAATCAATCTTAGAGAATATTGCATCTCCCTACAATATATTCCTCACGTGGGGGTTACTTGACGAAGGATACATTGGACTGGCCTTGCAGAGTGCAAGATGGGCTTGGACCCATGGATTAGGTCTCCTTACTACACAGAAACAAGTCGTGAGCAATTCAGACAATTCTAAAGATGGGCATGGGGCTAGTCTCAGGGTGTTCCGAAGGTTCAACAGAGAAAGAGTGCAACGGTTACTGATGTAGGGGTGCATGAAGGGAGTTCAGCTTCGACGGATGCCTCTGCTTCTAAGGGAGGTACGTGGAAACGAAAGGCTAGAGCCTCTGGTGGTTCAAGTTAGTCTTTCTTTCTCTATGGCAAGAAGAAATGTACTAGCTTATTTTTATGTGATGAAGACGAAGGTCTTGAAGTTCAAAAGAAACCGAAGGGATTGGTTGGGACTCAGAGTAAGGCAACTGAGATTATATCGGCGGAGGCTACTAGGCAGCCCCGCAGGGCTCCATGAGTTTACTAAGCTAGAATTGCCGAGGGCTTGGGAATCCTTGGACAGTTCATGATCTTTACCTAATGGTGAAGAATAAGTCTCCCAAAGTGGTTTTCCTTATGGAAACCATACTCATAGCCTCACGTATGGACAGAGTTAGAAGGAAATTGGGTTTTGATTGTTGTTTTACTGTTGACCCTGTGGGAAGAAGTGGGGGTATTGCCATGTTGTGGAGTGAGGAATTGTGCCTTGAGATACATAATTATTCCTTGAAGCATATTAGTGGGTGGGTTTCTGGTTTTGGACAGTCTGAGAGGGTTCTACTTACAGGGTTTTATGGGAAGTCTTAGGCTAGTCATAGATGTCATTCATGGGAATTATTGAGTAGAGTGAACCCTGGTCCTTACCCATGGTGTTTATTTGGGGATTTTAATGAGATTATGATGGCATCAAAAAAGGTGGAGGGTCCAACTAGGCCTGCATTGCAAATGAGGAGTTTTGTATTGGCTGTGGAACAAAACAATTTGATTGATGTGGGTTATCGAGGTAATCCTTTTACTTGGACCAATGGGCACTCAGACATGGGTTTCAGAAATGAGAGGTTGGATAGGGTTTTTGTTAATAAAATGTGGCAGGTGAGATGTTCCAGACTAGTGGTGGATAGCTTGGTGGCTAGATGTTCTGACCACAATCCCTTGTTTCTATTTATGCTGCCGAGATTAAGGGATTTTGTTAGGAGAAGAAAGCCTTTCATGTTTGAGGCTAGTTGGACAAAAGAGGCAGCATGCAGTATGGTGATTGAAGATGCTTGGAAGGATAGTACAGGGTTGGGTTCTAATCTGGATAATTTGCAGGTCTCCTTAAGGAAGTGCAGTGTAGGTTTGGGTCAATGGAGTAGCTCAACTTGTTCAGATCAGGAAAAATTAATAGCTGAAAAGACAGCTCAATTGAAGAGCCTACAAGATTGTGAAGGGGTCGATAATGTCGATGATATTAAGATGCTGAAAAGGGAAGTGGGTATTTTATTAGCGCAGGAGGATTTGAGGTGGAAATAAAGGGCCAAACTGAACTGGTATAAGGCTGGGGATAGAAACACCAGATTCTTCCATTCGTATGCATCACAAAGAAGAATGTTATGTTGAGATTGGGCTTTCGTAACAAATGGGTGGAGAGAATTATGGTGTGTGTATCCACTGTTCAGTATTCTATTCTTGTCAATGGGCAAAGCAGTAGACCCTTTAGTCCTTCAAGGGGTTTAAGGCAAGGGGATCCTTTGTCCCCTTACCTGTTTTTCTTGTGTGCTGAAGGGCTTTCTTCTATGTTACATCAAGCTGAGTTTCGGGAGTCATTAAAAGAAGTGGGGGTTAGTAGGGGAGGTACTAGTATTAGTCATCTGCTTTTTGCAGATGACTACTTGATTTTCTGCAAAGCTGAATTGGAACAATGGCGAACTTTGGAAGGTATTTTGCATATTTATGAGATGGCTTCAAGTCAAAAGCTTAATTTGAATAAAACATCTATGTTTTTCAGTTCTAATACTAACAGTTAGACCTTCCCACAATAGACGGTAACCCTAACTATTTTTCAGCTTCATCACATATTCGAGTTCCAATGTTCTGAGCCATTGGGCTTTAGTAACAAATGGGCTCAGAACATTGGAACTCGAATATGTGATGAAGCTGAAAAATAGTTAGGGTTACCGTCTGTTGTGGAAAGGTCTAAGTACAAAGCTTTCCATGGTATTAATGAGAGTGGAGGATAGAGTTAAAGAGTTGGCATGATAAATTCCTCTCTCAAGCTGGCAAAGAGGTCCTTATTAAATTTGTGTTACTAGCTTTGCCAACATATGCTATGTTTGTTTTTAAGTTGCCTTCCAAGCTTTGCAAAGAAGTTTCTCAGTTGATAGCAAGATTTTGGTGGGGGGTCACGTGACTAATCAGAAGAAAGTACACTAGAAAAAGTGGAGGAAAGTGAGCTTGCCTAAGGGTCAAGATGGGTTGGGGTTTCGGGACATGGAAAGTTTTAATGAAGCTCTATTGGCTAAACAGTTCTGGCACCTGTTGGCTAGGCCTAATTCTCTTGTGGCAAGAATAATGAAAGAAAAATATTACAAGAATGGGGACTTGATGACTGCAGGGGTGGGAGGGGCTCCTTCTTTGATTTGGATGAGTATAAATGGAGTATGGGACTTAGTTAAGGCTGGACAGCTGTGGAGGGTGAGTAATGGACAGAATATCAAATTTTGGTATGATAAATGGTTGCCAATTCCTAGCTCTTACATGGTTCAATCCTTTGTTAAGATCCTACATAGGGAAGACACTGTGGATAAATTGCTAGAAGCTAGTGGAAGGTGGAAATCTGAACTTATTGATGAAATTTTTTCAGAAGAAGAGGCAACTGCTATTAAAAGTCTGACTGTCGGTAGGAGGGGCTCTCGGGACAAACTATTGTGGGGGTATGACTAGGAATGGTGAATTTTCTGTAAAATCTGCTTATCATCTCCAATGTCAAAGGAAATCTCGGTTGATGGGTGGTTCCTCTATTATTCATGACCAGTCAACTAAGTGGAAACTTTTATGGACCTTACAAGTACCACATGGTGTTAAAGTTTTCATATGGAGGGCTGTCAATGAGGCACTAGCAACCAGAAGCAACCTTTTTAAAAGGAGGATTTCGGAAAATAACTTGTGTCCAATTTGTAAACTGCAGGAGGAAAGAAGTAACCATGTTCTATGGTCGTGTGCAACAGCTCAGGATATTTGGGCTGATAATGAGAGTTTTTTACAGAAGGCCAAGTGGGGTGAAACTGATTTTTGCTCCACATGGAAGGAAATGCAAGAGACTCTTACAGTGCCTCAGTTGGAATTATGTGCATGTGTTTTAAGGCAACTTTGGCTAAGGAGAAACAGGTGAGTTTTTTATGATGCTTTCACTGCACCTAGAACTTTGTGGTAGAGTGCAAAATCAGAGCTCGAGGAGTTCCAACAAGCTCGACACTCGGTAACAGCTCAGCACGAAGAACAGCATGTTGTAAGGAATATTGTGAAGTGGAGGAGACCAGAAGGGGACTGGTTGAAAGCAAATTGGGATGCTGCTTTTTCTGAGAGCAGTAGAAAGATGGGAGGGGGCTGCGTGGTAAGAAACTGTGATGGGGAAATCCTTGTAGCAACAGCTTGGCCCAAGAGTTTTATTTCTAATCCGTTACAAGCAGAAGCTTTAGCTTTGGAAAGAGCTACAAATTTATGTGCTGAATTGGGTTTCCAAAAGGGTGATTCTCTTATCTTGGTGAAGGATATTCTATGCAAAGATGAGAATATGTCCTGGTATGGTCAGCTTGTGGAAGACTTGAAACTAGTTTTCACTAACGAGTCTAGCAGACGACTACAACATGTTCCTCGACAGGGTAACCAAGCAGCTCATGTCCTTGCAAAACTGGCTCTACAATGTAATGAAGAAGTTGTTTGGCTTGAAGAGGGACCAAGAGAGATTATGGACTGTATTGATCATGACAAATTTGTTTCATTGCTTATTTGATTAATGATATGGATGGATTTCTTTCCAAAAAAAAAAAGAGAGCAAAATCTCAAGTTATCTGCATTAAAATCTTATTCAAAATTAAAATCTTTTGAAACAAGAACCTATACTTCAAATTTAATTTACAATATCTATCACGACCTCCAAATTAATACAATAATTTGTAATTTAGCAGGCATTACGATCATTGAAGATCAACTCTTTCAGCACAGATAGATTTACAGCAAAAAAATGTATACCAATCTAGAGTTCTTAGAAAAAATCATTTAGCTAATCGAAATATGGTTTCAACCGTACTTCGTATGGGATAATATTGCTTGGTGCTTCAATGAAGTTGTCCGAATCACACTCCGTATGGAACTCCATACGTGCCAATCTGTGTGCAGTTTGAATCATTTAGTCTGTATAATTGGACACCATATATCATGCTGAATGAGTCAATCTATTTGCATCTCAAATCATCTAGTCCGGAAAGAACACCATACATCACTCTATACGAATCAATTTGCCTCATCTTCTCAGCATGGTCGTCCGAATGGCTCAGTGCTGATGTTGCTACAGAGTCACATTAGCCACAAGATTGTGCAAAAAATTGTTTGTCTTGGTAATGGGTAACTCCCCATGACCCATATTGTTGTGTCCATATGGGTGTGAAGTTATTAATTAACTCCCCACCACTACAACAACTTCAGGGAAGTTAATTAACTTCCCATATAGAAACTCTTTAAATAAAGATTTACGTACCTTAAATTAGATGTGTGGAAAAGTCTACGTACAAAAGAGAAAAACCTTTTGAAGATGCCAGCTTTAATTTTAGACAAAAATGAAAAATTGTTGTCAAGATTTATCTCCAGTAATGGATTAGTTGAAAATCCCTGTGTTGTTGAGAAAGAATGAGCTATGATCAATCCCTGGATGCCTGAAAAGAGAGAGACTTTCACGGATAAGCTAGCCATGTTGGGGAAAGATTTCAAGAAGATTGCTTCTTTTCTTGAAGATGACCCACATAGAGTTGGTAACCCACAAAAACACCTGCACAGATCTACTTGAAGACTTGAAGATCTTGGTGCCAAAGTAAAAATCGAGAAAAAGACTAAACCATGAAACTTCTGTGAGCACGAAGACCACGAGCTCGAGAAGTAGACGACGCCACCAAGTTTGATCTGTGAGCATGAAGACCACTAAAGAGTTTTCACACCAACAAGAAGTGGGAAGACCACGAGCTCAGTTTTCTTTTACTTTTTTGACATTTTGCTTCTTTATTATTATTTTTTTTTAAATAGCCGCTAACGTGTGACTCTGTGGCGACTATACCTAGCAAAATTGCTTTGTTAATGATTTAATTAGTTCAATTGGTAATTAGCCAACGTCCTTTTTAGCATCATTGATGGCCAATGTCCTTTTTATTAATTTATCTTCTTTATTGCACAAATGCTGTATGTACATACGGCTACTTTTTACATGCATGATTGAATTTTCTATATAATGGAGGCATCCGTCAAGTATACTTTTAAGGTTTGGAGTATGTTGTCGTCTTTCTATACAATATAGGGAAAATTCTATAGATATAAACAGTTCTCATTGCCCTTAGCATTATTCTATAGAGATAAACAGCTCTCATTGCCCTTAGCATTGTTTTGAGCTGTAGAATGATCTTTTGAAACGCGCTTTATAGTTGCCTTTTGTCATGCGATATATATAACTTTAATCCATAAGGAGGGCAATTTCTTAGCTTATGGTTTGGCCAATTATCGAGCATCTGGTTGTGATTATTCATCTCTATCCTCTTTACAACTACGAAAACATTTATTTGGTTTGCTGACACAATAAAAATGGTATTCCTAACTTTCAACAGCAATAGCCTCCTTCATTTTCTCATTTGCTTTTCATGAAAAAATGACAAAATCTTTTTATGTAAATTCTTTATTTAGCTATAAATTATGACATAGCTTTTCTAGGTCTTTGGTTTTGAAACTTCATTAACCTTAAACGTATTTTGTAAAACGTATTCCTCAGTCAAAAGCGAGGATTTATAAATAAGATTTGGGATGTATCCTCTTTATAAAAAAATTAAAAAAAAAATTGATAATTTTTAGTTTGGAAGTGATGGGTTGAATTATAATTTTTCACGAACATTTGTATGCATGTAATTGGACAGGTTAGAAAACACCATGCGCTTTGGTCCACTTGGAATGTGTGTATACTGAAACATCTTTAAGGTTTATATTATGAGTTTTGCTACATATAAGCAAAGTCGCATACAAATCTGCGTACTAATACTGATTTTTTCATATTTAAAATTTAAATTAGCATTATTTTCAATCAAATCAACTTTTTGATCAATCACATTCGATTGGTGCACATATTAGTGCATAGTTATGCTTGCAACTAGATTTTTCCTTATATTATTATGCATGCATGCTATATAACTGATACCAAATACTTGAGAGGCTGTGCAAACCTTAAAAATAAATTAAAGCCATCATTCAAATTTTCATCATCTTATAATGTGTCATTAGATAATTAGAAACTATTTACTATATTTTCCTTATTAACCTATTATCTAATGACACATCATGAGATGATGAGAAGATGATAAGAAAATAGATGATGAATAGATTTTTTCTTAAAAAAATTTCCCCTAGAGCTGCAATGCTTTTGATACCAAATAATTAGAGATACAAACAGATGACAATGTCATTCAATCATTTCTCACACAAGCAGTGTTGAGTTTAACTCTAGCCTTCTGCATTTTACATCGAAGATCAGATGCTGAACTTGGGAAACTCACCATCTTAATTGCATCAGGAATTCCTTGGAGATGCCATGTGAAGCCGATGGTTATTTTAAACCCCAACTTTACCGAAATACACTCCTAGCATTAGGTTTAGTCAGAGCCTCAAGAAGCCTGTACATCCAACGGTCTAGCATTCCTGTGATGTAACAGTAAGAGATTCGTACAGAGAAAAACAATAGAAGTGAGACGTAACACGCTAGTAGGGAAAAATAAAAAAGGAATAAGAGAAAAGGCCCTCCCAAACGCAAGGAAATGTAAAGAGACTTGCAGCAGGAATTTTCAACTTCAAATAGCGTAGACTTCAAAAGGTCAGCTTATTGGAACTCCAGTGAGTGGGAAAAATTGTTTCAAATTTGCGATAAAGTTTATTTTAAGTGCCATATAATGACCACGATATTCTAATTTGACTCGGACTTCCAACCAGATTTAGGGGCCTCTTGTTTTCCAAATGATGATTTGGTGTAAATCAAACAAAACAGACACAAACCTGTTAAAGCAAAGGTACCGCCTAGTACAGCACATAGCCGGGTGATGAGGTGCAGAAAACTGCGACGTTCTTCTCGGATGGTCACAGTAATAGGTGACAAATCATACAAAAAGTAGACAGCTGCAAATGATGAATGAAGGGGATGATAAACAGTATCAAAGAGGAAAAGGGCCTAAGTTGTATAAATTAAAGAGAGATGTTATACACCATCATCCTCCATCGTTTAATATGGCATCAAATGATTGGAAAAATATTTTTCATCCTTTACTTATGTTCCAATAATTTGATACCACGGGGATGATAAGAGGATGACAAATAGCATTTTTCCTAAATTAAATATACCAACCTGGCCATGTCCTATCAAACTCTTTCATGGGGGAGAAGTATTCCGTGACAGAGAATTGGTTAGTTGGTAAAACTTCTTTTGAGATATATCTATATTCAGTAGGAACAATCTGCATCACAAGGAAAACTTTTGTTCAAATGGAATTGAAAGGAAAGGCAAATCATTTACTTAGATATTAAAATAAGATTTTGTTTGGTGGTTCTTCTGGTCATGTTATGCCAAAAGCACAGAGGATACGGCCAGTGTAGGAGATGAGGATGGATGGGTGGGATCTCATCCATGCATATGAGAGAGTGGAGAAACCCTTGCTACACAAAGGTGGGAGTCTTTGTAGGCTGAAGTATACATGTGTCGCAAAGAAGAATATGTACAGCATCCGATATTAAACTGGCCCTCGTCCAATAGTAAGAAGTATATTAATAAAAGAATAGGCAAAAGCCACGTTCAGTACAAAAATTGCCCTAGCTATGTAGGAGCAATAGAAACAAGGAAATCATGAAAATCTTGGCCATTAAAATTAACGGAAATGGCCCAAGTACAAAGAGTTCTAAAACGGCCCTTTTCCAATAGTTAAAGCAAAATATATGCTTATTTAGAAGAAGGTAAAGATACAAAAAAGTGATGTAGGTTTAGCCCATAAAATCGGGTGCGTCTAATCACATGACTAGTTCTTCTTATGGATCGTTGTCCATTTAGATTGCTAATGGTAGTCAATTACCTATTCATGCTATTGGGAATGTTAATTCCATAGTTAGAGATGTTTTTGTATCTGCTGAGCTTTCCACTAGTCTTATATCAGTCGGTCAGTTGGTTGATAACAACTGTTATGTTCACTTTTCTCGTAATGGTTGTCTTGTGCAAGATCAGGTGTCAGGGAAGATACTCGCGAAGGGGCCTAAAGTTGGACGTTTATTTCCTCTGCATTTTTCCATTCCTGCTATTATTTCATTTTCTTGTAATATTGTCAACAATAAGAGTGAAGTATCACACAAACGGTTGGGTCATCCTAACTCTGTTGTTTTATCTCATCTAATAAACTCTAGTTTGTTGAGCAATAAAGATCAATTTTCTTCTCATCTCTCTTTCGATTGCTCCATATGCAAATTAGGTAAAAGTAAGTCTCTTTCTTTTCCTTCTCATGGTAGTCATGCTGAAAGTTGTTCCGATTTGATTCATTGTGATGTGTGGGGAATTTCTCCTGTTATCTCACATGCGAATTATAAATACTTTGTTACTTTCATTGATGATTATACCAAGTATACTTGGATTTATTTTCTTTGATCTAAATCTAAGGTTTTTTCTATTTTCCAACAATTCCTCGCCAATGTTGAGACTCAATTTTCTTCCAAAATCAAAATTCTATAGTCTAATTTTGGTGGTGAATATATGTCTCGTGAGTTTCATGATTTTCTCCAATAAAAAGGCATTGTTTCTCAACAGTCTTGTCCTTATACACCTCAGCAAAATGGTGTCGCTGAACGTAAAAATAGACGTTTGTTGGATGTTGTTTGTACTTTATTGCTCCACCCATCTGTTCAACCTAAATTTTGGGTTGAAGCATTATCTACAACAGTTTATTTAATTAATAGATTGTCATCCAGTGTCTTGAATTTTGAAACTCCTTACTTTTGTCTTTATCATCAGCATCCTCGTTATCTTGATATGCATATTTTTTGTTGTGTTTGTTTTGTTCATTTGCCATCTCATGAACGTCATAAATTATCTGTTCAATCCGTTAAGTGCGGTTTTACGAGTTATTGTGTTTCCCACGAAGTTTATATTTGCTAGGATCCATGTACTAACAGATTTCGCATTTCTCGTCTTGTTGTCTTCTTTGAAAATCAGTCGTTCTTTTCTTCTCATGTTGGTTCTTTGCCGGAGATGCCTATTTTGCCTTATTTTGATGACTTGACGACTCCTCTTGACCGATTCAAACCTGGACTTGTGTATGAACGACAACGCCCCACTTTGCCTCTTCCTGAGTCTGATATGCCATCTGCGCCTACTCAAACTTTATCTTCTACGGGTGATACAGACAACCCCACAGTTTCTCAACATTCGACCAAATTGTCTCGTCCACCAGATCAGTAAGGTTTCTCGCATGCCTCTCTTCATGTTACTTTGTCTTCCATTCCCATTCCTTCAAGTTATTCTGAGGCGGCTACACATGACTGTTGATGTGAGGCAATGGCCGAAGAGCTTTGGGCTCTTCAAGATATACATGGGATATTGTCCCATGTCCTGCTAACGTTACAGCTATTGGTTGCAAATGGGTTTATTCTATCAAGCTGCAATCTAACGAGACTCTGGATCGGTATAAGGCATGATTGGTTGCACTTGGCAACAGGCAAGAGTATGGGATGGACTATGAGGAGACTTTTGCTCCGATTGCCAAGATGACTACGGTGCGGACTTTCCTTTCTCTTGCTGCATCCCAAGGTTGGCCTCTTCATCAAACGGATGTAAAAAATGCATTTCTTCATAATGATCTCAAAGAAGAGCTATACATGACCATTCCACCTGGTTTGTCATCCTCTTCTTCCTTGGATGTCTGTAAATTGAATCGCTCGTTATATGGGCTGACACAAGCTCCCCAAGCATGGTTTGATAAATTCCAATCCACCTTGCTTCAGTTTTATTTTAAGCATAGTCAATATGACTTCTCTATTTCTCTGCAAGACATCTACTAGCATTGTTCTTCTAGTTTATGTTGATGATATTGTTATTACTGGGATGGATTCCGCCTTGATCACCTAACTGCAGTAGCATCTTCATGCCACATTTCATATGAAGGATCTTGGTCCTCTTACGTACTTCTTAGGGTTGAAAGTTCATACTGATCCATCTGGAATTTTTTTGAATCAGCATAAATACACTCAGGATTTGATTACTTTGGCTGGTCCTAAGGATACTTCTTCTGTGGATACTCCTCCGGATATAAACACGAAGTATCGTCGGGAGGAGGGTGATCTCCTTTCCAACCCTACTATGTATTGACAGTTAGTGGGTAGCCTAAACTATTTGACTATTACTCGAATTGATATTTCATTTGCAGTCTAGCAGGTTAGTCAGTTCATGTAGGCTCCACGTCATTTACATTTAGCTGCTGTTCGTCGTATTATTTGATATCTTCATTGATCCCCTAGCTATGGCCTATTCTTCCCTACTGGGACTTCTCTTCGCCTTGTGGAAAACAGTGATGCTGACTGGCAGGATGTCCTGATACGCGACTATATGTTACAGGTTGGTGCATGTTTCTTGGTGACTCTTTGATATCTTGGAAGAGTAAGAAACAAGATCGTGTTTCCAAATCTTCCACCGAATCCGAATACTAAGCAATGTCCGCTGCTTGTTTTGAGAATCTATGGCTTCGTGGTCTCCTAGCAGAGCCTGGTTGTGTTCAGACCGAGAACCGAATTTTGGAGACACCATGGACTGAGACCGAGTAAGGTGAATTTGGTCCAGTTGGTTTTTCCAATCTGTTCAACCCTATGCATACCGCAATAAAAACCAAGTACTTTTTCAACCTCATACGACTACAGCATTCAAATAATACGACTTATGTGAAAAAATGAATACATACCACAAATTCTATAGACAATATTTATAGCAGAGACCATCAAGTCAGAAATTGAATTTCTACTACATTATCTTTATAGTAGACATTCAAAATTATAAAAACATTTTTTATAATATATTTTTTTCGTTCACTTTTCTGTTTGTCGATTAAAAAAAGAGACATCAATAACTTCATCCTCCAAACAAAAAAATTCTGATTGATAGGCCTTAACCCCCGTGTATTTGGCAAAGGTTACGAGTGAGATCTAGACCATAGATTTACATGCTACTTGATATAAAGCCTGTGGATTCATACCTTTATGTAATATTTGAATGTTCCACTTGTGTCATGCAATACACGTTCTGTCCCATCAAGTGGATTGTGAATTCCCGGATATTTTGGGCCAAATGACAAATCATGAATAATGTGGCTGACGTTCACATTATTAGATCCTCCAAAAATCTGTCAAGATTAAAAAGAAAAGAATAGGCACCTGATATGTAGAAGATGAAAAAACAATTAAAGTAGGAGTTGTTCAATGTGACTTGAACAAAAACTTCAAATAAGCTGTTTTAGGAAAAGCCAGTTAAAATAAAACCAATCCAAAAGATGTAGGGCCAGTTTTGGAACATATACAGTGGACACTTGGCTTCAAATATATTACAATTTTCTTGCAAAATATCCAAGCATAAGCAATCAGCCAATGATTTCAGTGAATGAAAGTTTTCTTGCTGATCTTATAGGTCATCACTCCATGCTGGTCCCACCTAAGCGGGGTTCTTGGAGGGATGACAAATCCTACCCTGTAAATTTTTTGCACAAAGTGAACCTCTCAAAACTCAAACCAAACTAAAACCATTTTCCATTGATAGCCCGAGACTTTGTTGTTGCACCAGAGAATGGACCCCTTTTGATTTATATACCAAAAAAAGTACTTT
This sequence comes from Carya cathayensis, assembly GCA_011037825.1. Classification (NCBI taxonomy): domain Eukaryota; kingdom Viridiplantae; phylum Streptophyta; class Magnoliopsida; order Fagales; family Juglandaceae; genus Carya; species Carya cathayensis. The sequence goes on from QGSO01000410.1 coordinate 1,042,735, forward strand.
GGTCATCAATCATTGAAAGCATTTCTCATTTAAAAAAACAACCATTTTTTGGGTAATCAACATAAGAACTCATGAAACCAACGAAGAAAAGAGTGACATATCTATATAGTAGAAAACACAAGAATGCGCACAGATTATTTTTACCTTTTTTATTAATAACCAGCAGAATAGGGTATATTTGGTTAAGAGAAATTTTCAAAAATTTTGAGAATTTTTTTTAGGTGTATTGTTTAGTGGGTTTTGTGTAAGTAGGTATGAGAACTTGTAAATTTTTTAAATAAGTTTTGTATTGGGGTTTGTAGAAGTGGATAGATGGAGTTAAAAAGTTGTTTGAATATAATTTTTTAATTGCATTTGTTTTTATTTTGACATAAATGATTAATTTTTGTGTTTTATACTTTTATGAAAATCTGGGCAAATGATTGAATGAACAGTTGAATAAAATCATTTTTAAAAGAAAAAATTGAAATATGTTTGGACTGAAGTTGAAAATATTTTTGAAAATAATTTTAAAAAAAATGTTAACCAAACACGGCCTTAGATCCCAAGAAAATTAAACTGCTGCTACCATCCAGTAGAACAAGAAACATAAAAGAATTAAACATATAGCTGCTAAATAATAAAAGATGTTTTCTGCAAAATTTGAACAAAAATATGAATAATCAATCTGTTTGAAGGAGATTTATGGTAACATTCAAATATTTGTTACCTGCAGAGTTTTGACATTTTCTAGAAGTATTTTCAAGCTAAAAATTTGTGATGCAGTCCTGTAGAAAGGGATGTTGACAAAGAATCCACTATTCCCTGACTGTTTGAACCTCGAGTTTGGCTTCAGTAGTTATATACATTTTATTGTAAGTTCGGAATGTTGGCAAAGAATCCAATATTCCCTCACTGTTTGAACCTCAAGTTTAGCTTCATTAGTCATATACATTTTATTGTCTGAAACTTGCGGACATTATTATAAGTAAATACAAAAATAAAACTTTTTCCTTCACTATATATCAAACAATTATAACTCTAAATTCTAAGCAGCTATATAATTTCACAAGCCCACCCATGAACAGGAGAGTATATATCCCCATAACCTTACTTCTGCAATTTCTGACCAGAAAAAACAAAATTTAGTGCAGTGAAAGTTAGGCGCTCCATTTGGCATATTCCAATGTATTATGGAATCACAATCCCACAGAGAATAGAGGTGAAATGTCAACTGACCATTTGGGCAACATAAATGTTTAAGCCATGAACTGAAATGTGAAAATTTCCAGCAACCCTTTGGACATCTAAGACCCCATAAACCTGAAAAAGAAAGTAGAATAATATACTGCGAGTTTCTTTTTTTTGGTAAACATAATTTTCAAGCTAATGGAGTAGCCAGTAACCATAAACGCTGAGAATTTAAACAAAAAAGAATACCCGGCATCCTTCTCCATGTGCCAACGCTTGCTTCACTTTCTTGATCATATTTTCTGCTGCTTGATCAAAACCGTGAATTTTTTGATCCGAATCCTCATGCTGATCTTTATCACCATCTAGTCAAAGTTTTTTTATTATTATATATTCAGGATTTTACCATCTTAGCACCTAAAGTATCCAAAAGGTGTAAAGAAAAAGCACAATATCCCAGTCCCACATTAGGAATATGGATAACCCGCATGGAGTGGGGTATAGGTTATAAAGGCAGTCATGTGACTTACGAGAAGAAAATGAGTTTTATCAATCATTCTGGAGGGCTTTAAATTGACAAGTCTTTTTTCTGTATAGCACACAAATGTAGTAACACTTTCCCTGGATAGTTACATATGGTATCAAAGCCATCTAGTAAGGTCAATCATGTCATACTGAAGCACTGAATGACACGACCTTGACAAGGACATCAGGAATTTGAAATGGGGACTTTGTAACACCCCAGTCCCACAGGGGGAATATGGAATACTTAGAGTAGAGGATGGCTTATAAAGGTATTCATGTGTGCTAAGTCTCACATTGGCTACTTACTCAGTGAAACTGAGCTTTATATGTAATTCTAAGAAAGTTTCAAATTTCCTAGTCTGTTTAGTTTTTTTGATAAGTACTAAGATAAATTTCCTTGTCTTTTTAGTTTTACAGCGCAGATGTGGCTAGCGCTTTCCCCTAGGTAGTTGCAAAAAGTAAAAAGATGAATCCACCACTGGCTTTTTTTCTTCTTCTATTTTTTCTTTTGTTCTCTCAGCAATAATAAGACAGAAAAGCAGAGATAAAGTTCCAAGTGGATAAATAAAAACTTGTCAACATCTATGTTACATGAAGTTTAGACCAAAAAGTATATGTGCACACTAAGGCATTTACCATGCTTGTGCACTGTGTGTTCCTTTTCCACAAGATCAGACAGATACTCGGTGCCGATAATATGCCCAAAACTATTCAAGCGCAGCTGCAGAAATTCTAAATTTGTTAGCAGGATAGTAAAAGATGTATTTATTCAAGCACACGCACACAGGGTATGTGCTTGAAAATAACTGTTACAGGTGGGTGTGGAATTAAAGTGTTATTAGCAGGATGATATAAGATGCATTTTAACTATTTGCTCAGATATATGCCCACACAGAGACACACACACAAGAAGGTATCAAAAACTACATATCTAAATCATCACCAACTTCCAGAAAAGTCACAGATATTTAACTTTTCCCAACAGTTTAACAAAAGATTTGATGCTATCATGCTAAGACAAACAGTAATTAATAGATTTTCAAAATCTCTCTCCTGAAAAACCTAACAACTTTGGTTCCATATAGGAAACAAGTCCAGAATACACAAGCTCTACTAGGATTTTCAAACCTTGATGAGATTAAATGATGTGAACCCCAATCAATTTGCTTTGAGACCCAACAACAATATTGGAAAACAACTCCAAGAAAGCCAAACTATCCGTCTCAAGAACCCAAATTACAAAGGAGGAACGCCACAAAGGTTTTGATTTACCTTTGATAAGTTCAAAAGTTCAAGAAGAACAAGAGGAGATAACTCAAACTCTCAAAGAAATTTCATCTATTCTGCCTCTCAAATGAGGCTATAAGTTGTTTAAATAGACAACCCCCAAAAACCCTAATGAAAGCGCCGGGTACTGTAGCTACAGTGTCGTACGCCGCGCTACAGTAACTTCTAAACCCTAGTTAAATAATAAGTTTCCAAATAAACCCTTGGCCAAAATACAAGGCCTTCCCAAAGAAAACCCTAGTCCATTAGAAATAAGACATACGTGGGCCAAGCATCCTCAAGCCCACTTCTTCTAAACTATTAATAAAAGCCTTAAAACAAATTGAGAGTCTTAACAATAATAGGCCCTATCTCTAAGTCATGTCTTCCATAGCTTGTATCAAATGGATCAAAACCGGTTCTTCTTCCTTCAAGCCCATCTTGAGTATTGGGCCCTTCCTAGCTTCTTCCCAAGTGGATTGCACCAATCCTTGCATTGCTTCCTTGATCTTCTTGGCTCTTGATCTTGTAATTGGCCCATCTGGAACTTGCAAATGATCTTTAAGGATAGCTCCACCTTGGTTCCCATCATTAAACTGGGCCATTTCTATGGTTTGAAGTTCAGCTGCTTCAATCACTGAATTTCACAAGGCAGCAAACTGTTTTTTTTTTTTTTTTTGTTATTTTCTTTAACTAATTTGCCAGTTGTAACACCCCAAACTTTTGAGGTTTTTCTTTATAATTAATAAGAGAATTTTATCACCAAGAATAGGCGAATTTTATTACCAAGAATAGGCAAATCCTAAGTACACAGGAAGTATACAAGAGGAAATACCTACATTCACACTAGAAACAGAAAAAGACTAAAGCAAAACAAGAAAATTATCTCCATTCAATACAAGAGCCTTAGCCCAACAACTCAAGGTACTAAAGAAAGACTCCCTAAGTTCTACCATTGAGCGTTCTCTATCTTCAAAGCACCTCTCATTCCACTCCAACCATAAGCACCACATCAAGCAGAATCTTCTTCCACATGGCAGCAATACGTTGTCTCCTCAAAACCTTTCCAACATGCAAGAAGATCCACCACTTGCTTAGGCATCACCCAATCAATACCTGTCCTACCAAAACTCTCATTTCACAAAGTTTTCGCCAAGTCACAATGAAGAAAAAGATGGTTAATAAATTCACCATCTTTCATGCACATGAAGCACCAATCTACTACACACATTCCACGCTTTCTTAAGTTATCCATGGTCAGAATTTTACCAAGAGACGCCAACCAACAGAATAATGCCACCTGACTAGGTACCCTAACTCTCCAAATGCTTTTCCAGGAGTAATTATAGACACAAGGACAAGTTAGCACCTTATAAAAGCAGCTAACCAAAAATCTGGAATTTCCTGCTTGAACCCACAGCAAACTCAAGGTATCTTTGTGAATCATCTCTTTTTTTTTTTTGGATAGACGAATAAAACTCAACGCCTACTTGGATTAAAACCACGAACTAAGCCTCTATCCTTATTTATGGCGAGAGGAGTTGCCACTTAATCTAAAGAAAATTGGCCATGAAATCATTAAACATTGCAACCAAGCTTACAAAACCCATTTAATATCTAAAACGTATCCAGTATCAGATTTTGATTTTGGATAAAGTAATCAATTCGTAACAATTGTGACAATGGGACAGAACCATAGTTCACGCCTACTTGGATTAAAACCACGAACTAAGCCTCTATCCTTGTTTATGGCGAGAGGAGTTGCCACTTAATCTAAAGAAAATTGGCCATGAAATCATTAAACATTGCAACCAAGCTTACAAAACCCATTTAATATCTAAAACGTATCCAGTATCAGATTTTGATTTTGGATAAAGTAATCAATTCGTAACAATTGTGACAATGGGACAGAACCATAGTTCGGAGGAAGTGACACATACACACTGTGTTGTGACTTTAATAAGAGAAGAACAATCTTTCGAAAGTAGGAAATTGTCTTACTTTCCATATGTTAGTATCAAGATCAACTTCGTGCTTTCCTGACATGTCAATCGCGTCAATGCTAACAACTGTAAGTAGAAAGCCAGCATTTAGAGATGGAAAACGAATAATCTGTGAACAAACAGCTATTTACTTGAGGCAAAAGAAGAAATTCTGACCATCACATGGTAAAGATGGAAATGTCATATTTATGTGGATTGGAAGAGTTTCTCCACGTTTCAAATCAACTGACATCTGTGAAAAACAATAAACATCATCAATTGACCCATATGCAAATAAAACATTTCTGGTCACACCAAAAGGATCACTTGTCTAATTACTTAGTCAACTCATGTGGCCCAAAATATAGAAGTAGTCAAGAGATCACAGTAATTGATCCTTTTGAAAATACCTTACAGCCCAATATTGAAAAAAAAAATTGAGATAATGGAGTTAGTTGACTCAAGAAGCCTATTGTCCAATATTGGGTTAAGTAACCTTCAGTTTTGCACCCTAATTTTCATAGAACTCAATGTGCTTAATGTTGTAACTCCCTCACGAACATTTGTTTTCCAACTTATGCGTATTTACACTAAGGCCTGGTTTGGATGGTGAGATGAGATTATTTGTGAATAGTCATGAAATGGCTTGTGAATTATAGTAAAACGGTTTGAGTTAATATGTTTTATGGAGTTTTGATAAATGAGAGAAAAAAAAATTGAATAAAAATATTATAAGTTACAATATTATTAGAAAATTATTTTGTTTTAAGATTTGCAAAAGTTAAATTATTTTTTGTGATTTGTTTGAAAGTTTGGAAAAGTTGAAATGATTAGATGAAAAAGTTGAAAATTTGAAATTGAAAAGCGTTTGTGTATGTAGCATTTAGATATTGAGGTGAGATTGGATGAATTGGGAGGATTTTACTATCCAAACCAAGTCTAACTATCATCGTTGATCCAACTTAATTTTCCCTTTCTTAGCTAGCCCCAAGAAGTTTATGGACCAAGGGCAAGTCATTCAAAAACCTGATGAGATGAAATAAAGATCACAAGAAAGATAAATAGGCAAATAAATAAATATAACGCATACCTGATGAACGGTATACGTGGTAATGTAATATCGCAGCTCGTGCAGGAACAATATTGCCATTATCACTAGTCCAAAGACAGAGACTGGAAAAGTATAAGAGTGAAAAGCAAAGAAGAAAAAACAATCAGCTTACCATTACAATCAAAAACCCTTATTACAAAAAAAGAAAAAAAAAATACGAGTTCATCACCAAGTGCGCCAGATTGAGTTTTCTGCAGCAAGTGATCCTCTGCACGAGGAAATGCATCGAGGCTCTTTATAGCTTGTTTCACACCCATCTAAACCTTTTGTATCTCAGTGCCAAAGATACAATGTTTAGAAATTAAATAACACCTATTTCGATTACAAACAAAAACCGAGTTTCAGTTACCGCTCAAGATTTATCGGCTCGGCTATCTTGTGCTAACTAAAATTTAGGACTTTCTATAAATAAACTATGATTGGCGTTTGATCAAACCCAAGCGGGAAGATCCATTTCATATGCAATATCTACTTCACAGGGGGAAATTGGGTATGATACCAAAATTGTTATGCCCCATACCTAGAGGGTTAGGTAGTCAGTTCGTGCCACTTAAAATCAAATTCCAACTAAACAAGTATAGGCTCCAAATGATATGGGGAAAGACTCTTTACAACATGTCAAACTCATTTATTCCAAAATCACGTTCTTCTAAATAGACAAAGTTGGACTCCTCCAATGTATAAAATAAAGAAACTCCACAAAGTCTCAAATAAATGCATCATTATTTCAAAATAATTAACCCCAAGGGTTGGCCCAAGTGGTGAAGGCCTTGGTCTTGGGGTCTCACTCCCTTCAAGGTCCAAGGTTCAACACCTCATGGGTGCAAACAATCCTTTGGGGCCACACCCCCTGGTGAAAAGCCAGCGATTTAACCAGTTCCGTGTAGGGAAACTTTCGAGGGTGCGGTGCACGGGACCGGGGTTTATTCTGCAGGGGTGGGTCCAAAGGGCCCTGCCTTGGAGAGATTCCCCGACATCAAAAAAAAAAAAAAATTATTTCAAAATAATTTTCAAAAGAAAATAAAAATTTTCCAGAATGAAATCCTCTAATAGTCTCTTGTACCCTTTGGAACTTATTCCAGTCTTTTTTGATAAGTAGGAACTTAGGCACAAGCATACCGAAACAACATCAAAAATTGAAATAAAGACCATGTTTGGCAGAGTTGTGCATATCTACGTTTAGCCAAGCAAAAAACATATCACTTTGTCACCAAAGATAGTGCACTCAAAACAAAAGTCATATTTACCCCCATGGCAGGATTGTGCATATCTACAGTTAGTCAAGCAGAAAATAAATCACTTTGCCAACAAAGTGAGTGCACTCAAAACAAAGGTCATGCTTAACCTGTAGCAAGATTGTGCATATTTGTAGATAGACATGCAGAACATAAATCACTTTATCACCAAAGTGAGTGCACTCAAAACAAAGGTCATGTTTACCACATGACAGGGTTGTGCATCTATGCGGATTGCCACGCAGAAATAAATCACTTTGTCACCAAAGCGAGAGCACTCAAACAAAGATCATGTTTACCCCATGGCAGAGTTGAGCATTCTGCAGACAGCCGAGCAGATCATAAATCACTTTGTCACCAAAGTGAATGCACTCAAACAAAGGCCATGTTTACCCTATGGTAGGGTAGTGCATTCTGTGGATAGCCAAGCAGAACATAAATCTCCGTCACCAAAGTGATTGCACTATGAACAAAGGCAATATTTACCCCGTGCAGGGCAGTGCATTCTGCAGATAGTCACTATATCACCAGAGCGCATACAGAGGACCCTCCAAACATCAACCAACCATGAAATCACTCTATCTCAATATTCTAACATGCTAACAGAGACGGTAGGCACCAAACGTATAAGTCACGGAAATTACAGTGCGATTACGAGGCTGACGCTCGAGGGTACCTTAACCAAATCTCGCTGCGGTGGATTCGAGAGCGAGGCGGGGCTGTCTAGGAACGTTCAAGATGCCCTGTGACATAGAAAACGAGGTTAAAAACCGAGTTCGAGATGGTGAGAAAAACTCATGGAGAGGGAGAGAGAAAAACCGCAACATACCTTGGTGGCGTGCGGCGGCGCGCTGGCTCCGGGGAGATCTATACCGGAACGGGGAGATCAACAGAGAGTTAGAGAGAGAAAACGCGAGAGGGCGAGAGAGAACGAGAGAGAGACAGACAAAGAAAGAGAGAGAGATATAGAAAGAGCGAGAAAGATGGGCGGAGTGCTTACCGGCGTCGAAATCCAGGAGATGGACGCTGCGGCGCTAACGTCCCACGGGAAACGAGAGAAATGCAGAGGGGAGGGGGAGAGGAAGTATCGAGATGGGGGAAGAAATAAGGGGGAGGTCCCTTTCCGAGCTGGCCAGGTCTCCCTGAGTTGGGCCGGATATTCCAAAATTAGATAGCAACCTTTATTATTAGGAAAATGGGATTAACTTATTAAGGCATTGTTTAAATATTAAGATGAAATAAGAAATTAATAAATAGTAGTATAATAATTTATTAAAAGTAATTAAATAATTTAAATTTAACTATTTTATTAAGGTTTAAAATATGATCGAGCAAATATTTAACAAAATTGTTATAAAATTAGATTATTGTAATGGGTAGGGATGTAATTAGTCTGGTTCAGTCTAGGGGTCACTAATTGAAAATTTCGATCCATCATTTTTGCTGGACTAAATCCTTAGCTACTGGTCCTTTCGGTCCAATTCAATCCATAAACAATTTTTTTCCCTCTTTTTTTCTTTTTTAACATAAAAATTAATATAAAAAATTAATTAAATTAGTAAAATTAAAATTAAGTAATCTATTTAACATTTTATATATGATTAATGAATATTAAATAATTTTATTGTACATATAGTTAATGGTGATCCATTTGATAAAAATTACATAATTAACTTATACAATGATATTATAAAATAATATTATATATAAAAAATATTTAAAAATATATATATACATACATTTGGTCTATCTCAGTCCGGTCCGATCCAAAAAGACACATCCCAAGACTAACCAATACGATTATTGATTCGATTTGGTCAATCTTTTGGGTCTGAACCAATAGTCTTGCAGCCCTAGTTATGCGTTGAGATGTATATCCAAACAAGCACTTATGTATTTGAAGTTTTGAACAACGAGGCATGATTTCTTGTCGTTCAAAGCATTATTTTCTACCTTGGATAATGGAGGTATTTCGTTAAAAAGACTAATTTGATTCCAATTAAATTTTTTAGAGATTTATATGTTAGAGATTGGTTTATGGATTGTAATAATAATGTATAACTCGAGTTTTTAAATGAAATACAAGAAATATAATTTTCTCTACATGGTTTGACATTTATAAATGAAACTAATTATCAATTATTAATAAAACTTACAAATAAACTTCTTGATGAAATTAAAGATAAACAAAATGTACAAAGATTTCTAAAAAGCCCTAATTATGTATTTGATTTATAAAAAAAAATTCTAAAAAGATTACGAGTTGTATTTGTGTTTTAAATATTTTTAATAGAATAAGTCTATTTGAAGGTTTTTACAGTACACATCATCCATGTGGTATAATTTAATTTGCAATATAAATTTTAAAATTTAAATCTTACAAACTCTTCATATAATGTTCAAACTAGTAAATTAATCTTTCATCTTTATTAATAATTTCTATTATTTATAAGTTTTTAATACTAATGAGATAGGTTGAAGCAATTTCCTACTTTGTCTCTTTCAATCACGAGATGATCCTTCAACAAGAACAAAGCTCGAACTCAAGGAAGCCTCTGATGATTAAGTTAGTGTGGTTTAAATGACTCTGGAAAAAGCTAAGAATTCAAAGAGAGTTCAAAACACACCTATTGATCTATTTATAGATGATGGGAGACCCAAATTGGCGTTGCTCCTCTAGGCGCTTGATTTTTGGGACATGATACGGTAATGTCTCTAAGGGCTTAATTTCGGGAATTTAATGTAGTAATGCCTCTTAGGGCTTGATTTGATTGTAAACAGGGTTGAATTGGTGCGCACATTCCGCTCAAATTTTCCTCTGTATCAGTTGATCATGAGAAGACTGTTCAGCAATGACTTTGGATGAAGCATGATTTAAGAGGTTCAAATCTGGTGACGACATGGTGCATTTTGACTTGCTTGCCTCTTAGTTGCTTCGGCGCGAGTGGACCCCGCATGATCGAGTCTTTAATCGCCCACAATTCATTCCTTGTCTAGCCAATGGGCTAGGCTTAGGTCCAATAGTTACTCTGCAAATTTTCACCACACGTGTGCCCACAAGAATTTCCTTTCTTCTAACTTGGTACACGTATTTTTTACAGACTTTGCATTTGTGCTCATGTCGAGCGACATGAAACTCTATGGCCTACCAGACACATCCCTTCATGCAGCACAAATTACGAGATCTGCTCGGTGTGCTTCATCTACCCTTGACACATGGTGTTCTATCCTTGGGTCCATGCTCTACGCCTTCTGTCATTCTAAATCCCCGTAACCATCACACCCGTTCTTCTTCCCCATTCTTCATCTTCTCTTCTTAACCTCCTTTATTACGTTTTCCTCAATTTCCTCTTCAGCTCTAGAGTTATCTTCCCTCTCTCGACTCATATGCTTCTGCTTTCCTATTCAAACGGCTCCTTGCAACGCTTCTCGTTATGCTCCTCATGCACGTCAACCATTTGATGCTTCTCATACCCATGAAACCTCTCAACCTACTGATTTCAAAGGGAGATGGTGGGTGGCAACTGTGACGCCCCCAAATTCCACTTGGGATTGAACGGACATTTGAAGCGTCGAGACATGCAACACAAGGTTACCTGCCCCCGTTCATGACATATAAGATGCAATGTTCCTAACATGCATCTAGCATTATGCAATATTCGCAGCGGATAATTTTTTTCTTTAGCAATACTATGCACCAAACTAAAAATAATCCCAAATACTTGAAACATATTTCATACATAAAGGCATACTAAAAAGCCGTGATTACCACATTAGTCCAAAATGATTGTGATCAAAAGAATACTTGAAATACAACTCCAAAAGTACAAGTATTAACCTGAGTTAAATACTATACCATCATCAACATCGCACCGTGGCCTAGTTGACCGTATTCAGTTGGTCAGATTCCAATTCTCCTTTGGGTCCTGTAACAAGATCTACCATTCGGGGGGAATGGTAGTTGGGACTACCACAGTGAGATTTGATTACAAATCTCAGTAAGTTAACATAAAACTCACACACAGGTTAAAGATGCATGCATGGCAGTAAAAGCATAAATGCATAAGTAAAGTCGTACATAAGCATAGCATAACTTGACATATAACATGACATAACCAGAACTTAAACGTGAACTGAACTTGACTTAACATGACATGAACTTGAGTTTAAAACATAACATGGACTTGAAATGTAGCATGAACGTAAACATGCATAACATAAATATGAACTTGAAAATAACATAAACTTGAACATATCATGACATAAACGTGAACTTGAGACATACTGTAAACGTGAACTTAACATGATGTGAACATGAACTTGGAACATAACTTGATCATGAACATAACATGTACGTGTACATAACAAAACATGAACTTGATCTGAAACTTGACTTATCATGCACTTGATCTGAAACTTGACTTAATACGTACTCCACAGTTGTTGTGGCCCCACGTATTCTACGTGTCACAATTGCTGTGTCTCACGTAGTGTATGCTCCACAGTTGTTGTGGCCCCATACTTCATGCTCCACAGTTGTTGTGGCCCCATGAATACACGTAACATAAAATATAATACGTACTCCACAGTTGTTGTGGCCCCACGTATACACGTAACATAAAATATAATACGTACTCCACAGTTGTTGTGGCCCCACGTATACACGTAACATAAAATATAATACGTACTCCACAGTTGTTGTGGCCCCACGTATACACGTAACATAAAATATAATACGTACTCCACAGTTGTTGTGGCCCCACGTATACACGTAACATAAAATATAATACGTACTCCACAGTTGTTGTGGCCCCACGTATACACGTAACATAAAATATAATACGTACTCCACAGTTGTTGTGGCCCCACGTATACACGTAACATAAAATATAATACGTACTCCACAGTTGTTGTGGCCCCACGTATACACGTAACATAAAATATAATACGTACTCCACAGTTGTTGTGGCCCCACGTATACACGTAACATAAAATATAATACGTACTCCACAGTTGTTGTGGCCCCACGTATACACGTAACATAAAAAATAATACGTACTCCACAGTTGTTGTGGCCCCACGTATACACGTAACATAAAAATATAATACGTACTCCACAGTTGTTGTGGCCCCACGTATATACGTAACATTAAATATAATACGTACTCCACAGTTGTTGTGGCCCCACGTATTCACGTAACATAAAATATAATACGTACTCCACAGTTGTTGTGGCCCCACGTATTATACGTAACATAACATGTCTTATCTTTCTTAATGCATGAGATATTAATTAATATCATATACTTTTCTAACATGGCGTATACTTGTAAATGGCACAATATGATTTAATCATAACATTTCATGGCATACTTAACATGGCATACTTATAACATACATCATTGTATGACAGAAAAGATTATGTAACAGATAATTATTCATGAGAGATTAAATCATACGTAGCAGATAAACATGTAATGACATAGCATGACATGGCATATACGATAACATACATACATAAATTGTAGTTCTCTTACCCATCACACATACACAATAAACTGATAGTAAGTTAGAGGCTAACTTACCTCGATCGTCGCGTTCTATGAGAATAGAGCGCGAGACACGAGGAACTGCACAACAGCTGGAAGAGGAACACTCAAGTCCTTAAGATTTTCACTTCTGAACTCAATTGCCATATTGTAAGCACTTGCAACACCACGGCCAACTTGAGGTTTCACTATACTCGGAAGAGATAAATTGACTTCAGAAAGCCTTTGCACTAAAACAAGTTCATTAAAATTATCAATAACAACCAAACAAACAACTCATTTCTCAATCCATATACTCTTAGCCATAGTCAACCACAAGATGACACCAGTCATCCCGGACTATAATCCATATCATCACTGCTTCGGGACACTGTCATACAGTTTCCCAACATTACACCATACGCTCCACACTTCTCTGCTACGCCATCCAACCCTTCGTGACACGCCATCCGGTGTATCACGACTTAGTACAGAGTACACTCACGTGAACTCTCTTCCATTCACACTACAAAACCCATCACTGCGATACACGTCTCACGGTGCATCGCTACGCGACACGGAGTACGCGCTACGCGTACTTCCTTCGCTACAACACTCATCAACACGATGCACATCACACGATGCATCGCCATACCACACGGAGTACACTACATGCGTACTCCCTTCCTTCTACGACCCACATCACTACAGCGCACGTCGCGCGGCGCGTCGCTGCATTACACAGAATACGCTACACGCGTATTCTCTTCACACAACCCGCCGTATCACATCTACGGCATCCATCTCACGCCTATACTTCACAGCACAGTCCACAAAACTACAAAATCAAGCCTAACACTTCACAACCACACTTCGTTTCACAACTACGCAGCGAACTCCACAAACACTAACTACACAGTCTACAGCCAACCAAATCAACTATGTTAAACATAAATAACTAAAGATAGAGGGTTATACCATCGACGGGATAACCCGTGCGTCGCTCGCTGCTCGTCACGAACATGCGTCGGAGGAGCATACGTGGCGGTACGGTGTCTGTCCACCACATAAAGTGGTAGTTTGGGCTTGAGAAAGGCTAGGCGTGGTCTTGGAAGACTCACGGTCGCCTTGTGATGGTCAAAGGTGGCGGAGCACGGCGGCATCACGCCGTGAACAGTAACTCCGAACGGTGAGCGGAGGAGACGCGAGGTAGCGAAAAGCCATAGAACTTCATGGAAAGCTAGGGAAAGGTAGAGGAACATGTGGTGGAGCTGTGGTGGCGAGGTGGTGGTCGGACGGTGGCTAACGGCGGCAGATCGGCCGTTTGAAACCATTTTTGGCCTTGGAGAGTGCGGGAGAGTGTGAGCTCTACGAAGCTCCGTTGGCCATGAAATTTCTTGGAGAGGTTCATGAGGATGAGAGGAACAAGATGGTGGTGGTGAAACACCACGGGTGGCCGTGTACGGCGGCGCACGGTGGTGCAACCGAACGGGTGTTTTGAGAAACCCATATGAGAAAAAGTGAGAGTTTGGGAAAAAGAAAGACATGGGGAGGAAGCCCTTGATGTGGTGAATCCAATGGTGGTGCTTGGTGGCTGATTTGGCCGTGTATGGTGGTCCAAAATGGTGAAAAGCCTTAAAAACCCATTTGTTTGGAGGCGAGAGTGGCGGCTAACGGTGGCTCGGATGGAGGTGAAACTTGGAGGGGATGTTCACCGGTGAGAGGGGAAGAAATCTGGGTGGGTGGTGTAGTCCACGCCGCCGGCGAGCGGCGGTTCTGGGCGGAGAAAGAAATCGGCAACAGGGGAGAAAACAGGGCAGGGGCAGCAACTTCCGGGGGCTCGTGGCGGCTAACGGCTGGTCCGATGGCTCTGAAAATTGGAGGGGATGAACTTTGGTGGGATTGGAAGAGAATGGCGGGGGTGGTGTACGACACCTCCACCGGACGGCGGAGAAACGGGCGGTCAAAGGGGCGGCGACGGTAAGGAGAAATGGGGAAGGGAAGAGCATGGGGAGAGAGAGAGAGAGGAAAGAGAGAGAAGAAAAAGGAAAAAGGAAAAAGTGAAGGAAAAAGGGTAGGGGCCTAGGTAATTAACTTCAATCCTACGCTTCGGGATCCTCAAATAAACCAACGGTGAGTTAAAACACTGATTTGAAAACGCGTAAGTGTTTTATTTTAAATAAAACACTTTAAATAAAACACTACGATGAATTAAGGTAGAATATTATTTTATAAACTAAAATTTATAAAATAATATTTCCTCATCATTATTTAAAATGATAAAGTACCGTTAATTAATCGAAGATGATAAAATCATTTAAATTAATAAAATACTTAATTACAACACTGAGAGAAATTAATATAGAATATTATTTTATAAACTAAGGTTTATAAAATAATATTTTCTTCATCATTGTATAAAATGATAAAGTATCATTAATTAATCAAAGTGCATAAAACACTTGAATAAACACTGAGAGGAATTAAGATAGATTATTATTTTATAAACTAAGGTTTATAAAATAATATTTCTTCATCATTATTAAAATGATAAAGTATCTTTAATCACTCAAAGAGGATAAAACCATTTAATTTAAATAAAAGTTTTCAACGTAAAAATAAACCTCTTAATATCTTAAAACAACTAAAATATTTAATCTAAGTAATTATCCACAATTATAATATTTTCAGAGCTCATTAAATTATTATAATTGTGCTATTTTAAAAACAAGCTTATCTAATACTTTGAAATTCGGTGGATAAGATCCGGAATACGCCATCGAGGTACAACGCTTAGGATAAATCTGTTCATGATTTTACAGTTGTCGGTGAAGAACAAAGTAACGTGATTTATGGAAAAAGATAATTATGCATGTGATTTCGGGTGAGGGTAGAGACGAGAGAGATAGTGACTGCTGTCGAGAAAGAATCCAAAACTAATTGCCGTGCTGTCTAATATGTGCGAAAAAGAAAGAGAAGGGTGAGGAGATAAGACTAAATTTTAGCGGGCTGTTACAACAACCACTTCCCAAATAGAGTTGAACTTCATGAGAGATTGGTTTGGGGTTCATGACTCTATGAGGTTGGGCCTTCTCAACTTCTATGAAGGGATTGTGAACCAATATTGTACTGCCAATCAAGTGGGGCTTTACATGAACATATTTGAGATGGGATTGAGACTTCCTTTTGTCACCCCCATTCGCGACATTTTAGACTATTTGGGAATGGCCCCTACTTAGCTAGTGCCCAATGCTTAGAGGATTATTTTGTCTTGCTGCATTTTTTGGAGGTAGGCCCTTGAAGCCCTAGGGGTAGAAAATCTAGAGTTGACTACCCGCAAATTCCTCGTTGTCCATGGTGTGAGGAAGCATGGTGTGAATCAATGTAGCTTCCATTCATATACTGGCTACTGAATCATTCACCTAGAATCCCGATATTCTCACGTGAAGAATTGAAGATCGTGAATTTTTCTTTGTGTTTGGGGAAGGTAAGGAGTTTCCCTATAGCGAAGCCACCTGCCGTGAGTTTTTAATCAGGGTGTGTAACACCCCACTCCCCCAAGGTTAAGAAAAACGTCATTTTTAGAAATTTTGGGAGCCGGTGTGCTACTACTAAACTTAATTTAAAAATTTATTTTTCTTAAAGAAGCATCAAATACAAAGATTCCTTATAATAAATACAATCATTCTATATTAAAATACTGAAATTATAAAAGCAAGTGCGTGGAAGCATTTATTAGAATTTCTCAAACTTTGTTCTATACAAATCATAACTTAAAATCTTTATACATAGGCCTTTGTCACGCCTCCTTGGACCAAGTATCATTCTGCAGCTTTACCTTTATAAATATTCTAATCAAGAATGGTTTAAAAACATAAAACAAACTAAAATAAGTCGATGACTCAATAAGAAACCCATCATAACATAAACATACTTAACATAAGGGTTTTTATAAAATATTTCATGCTGAGAATTAAAATCATGAATGTTCATAAATATGTTGATGACATGCATGGCTTGGAAATATTTCTAATATATTGATTGATCTGAATTATCAGACTTATCTGATTAACTTATTTATCTGATTAGACAACACACTTAACCCTGTGTGCATGGTTAAGCACTGGTCCCATATCTTGTGGCCACAAGGGCAACCATTGATTTGATCTAATACAATACTATGGTGAACCACACTTAAGCCTATGGCTTGCACATTCACCTTGTCTGCATTGGTACCATGCATCAGAATGGCCATATATTAATCTGATCTTTATCTTACACTTAATCTTATAAAAGCTTACATGTCGTATGCAACGTGAGATGCATGAGGTGCATAATATATACATAACTATAATATGCGTAATGAAACATGATCATGAATTATGATGAATGACATGCTTGTAGATATTATGACATGCGTAGTACATAAACACTAACTTCCAAACAATTAGCTTAAATAATAATATATATATACATATAACTATCTAATATGTATAAATCCTAATTTATGATCAAATTACTTATTTCGTAATGTTAATCCAATATCTTTGAGAAGAAGCTGATTACTGGTTAGGGGATATTTTTGTAATATCTTGTTGAAAGTCTGACACTCTTTTGCTTTAGCTACGGTATTTTCTTTTGTAAAAAGTAACATCATGTGAATTGACATTTAAAGATGCATGTCTGACATTATAATAAAAGCAATTGAAAATAAGTTGGAGAAAACATTGAGAAAAAACCATGAATGGCATGTACTTAATAGAATGGCAAGGCTTAAAAGGCCTCCAATATCTATTGAAAAGAACAATATACTCTGGAGAAAGAAAAACTACAGAGAAACACATTACAGAGGGTCGTTGTTGAGGGAATGAAGAGAGACAGCTGGGGGAGCAAAAAGAAGAGAAATCGGGAGAGAGAGATGAAGAGAGAGCAAATTAGATGACTTATTGAGAAAAGGCAGAGGACGACATTCCTGGGTTGAGCTACGGCGGCAATAGTTTTGAGAGAGGGAGAGAACGGCGGATCTAAGCTGGCTTGAGTCGAGGACCATGGTGTTTGTGTGACGCCTTCAGATTCCACTTGGTATCGGGCGAACATCAAAAGTGTAAAGACATGCGACACAAGATTACCTGCCCATGTTCATGACATATAAGATGCAATGTTCTTAACATGCATCTACTATTATGCAATATTTGCAGCGGATAATTTTTGTTCTTGAGCAATGTTATGCACCAAACTAATAATATCTCAAATACTTGAAACATAATCCATACATATTGAGATGCTAAACATCCATGATTACAGCACGAGTCCAAAATGCCTGTAATTATAAGAGTACTGGAGAGTTCCTTAAGTACAAGCAGTAATTAAAGCAACTACTAGGTTATCCATTGGGTAGCTCGCACAACTCAGTCAAGGATGCCATAATACTATCGATATATCAGAGCATTGAGGCTATGAGCTCCACATCGTGCTGTCGCCGTCTAATCAACTGTATCCAGTCGGTCGACCTATGGTGTGCCTCTTGATCCTGACACATGGTTTACCATTCTAAAATGGTAGTGCGATGAGTTAACAGAGAACTTCCACATAGGTTAATGATGCATGCATAATAGTAAATGCATAATCAAAGTTATAAGTAAGCATGACATAACTTGATATATAATATGGCATGAATTGACATAACTTAAACTGAAATGTGAATTGAACTTCAACTTAACATGACATGACCTTGAATATAAAATATATAAACTTAGAATCTTGTTCAATAAACAGAACTTGAGCATGAATTTAAATATGAACATGACCATAAATTGAACTTAAACATGACGTGAATGTGAACTTGAAATATAGCATGAACGATAACATGAATGTGAACATGAATTTTGACAATTAAAATGATTTTATCAGGCGTTTCGTCAGAAATAGTGATTAATTAGAATGATTCTACCCAATATATTTTGTCAAAGATACTTAGATAATCAAAATAATTACACCATAAGTATTTTAAATGAAATACCAAAACAATTAGAATGATTACGCCAGGAGTACATAGTAATACTTTGATAATCAGAATAATTACATCATGAGTATTTTAAATAAAATTCCCTAACAATTATGAGTATGACTGACTTAACATGATTTGAAAGGTTGTTCCCGGGATACATATGCTGTACACGAGATGAAACATGACATGAAATGAATGGATAGAGGTCTTAACGTAGCGTAACATGACATGAATGTAAATCAAAATACATGACGTACTTTGAGACAAAAAATATTTCATTGCATGACATAACATGTAACAAACAATATTTCATAACATGACGTAACATATAATAGATAATATTTCATAACATAGCATAACATGTAAAAGAAAATATTAGGTCACATGACATATGTGTATTAGATGGCGTAACATAGCATGACTAACTTGCAATAGATGGTAATATGTCGTAGAATAGATTGTGTAATAGATAAATATTTCATTACTGAATAAATCATGTGTAACAGATAAATATGTAATGACATAGTATGGCATGACATATATGATAATATACATATATAAACTGTAGTTCTCTTATCTATCACGCATACACAATAAACTGATAGTAAGTTAAAAGCTAACTTACCTTAATAGTCTCATTTTACTAGAAATCAAGAGCGAACATGAGAAATTGTAAATAGGGATTCTAAAAATTAGGAACTTCATCACTAATAATTAGAAATATGAAATAATGCTAACTTAGAGTAAAATTACCATGTTACTCTCTACATGTGGAAAAATGATCATTTTACTCATAACTTAAAGATTTTACATCCTAACTCAAAAAATTATCTCATGTAAATTTTGTCCTAAACTCAAATATTAAATTAATAAATTTTAAAATCAAACACAACTATAGAAAATCTCATAGGGCCGAAATAAACATAGGCCATTTCTTTAATTTTTATTACAATTTCTTCCAATTTCAAAACTGATGATCAAACTGAAATTTTGTAACATAGATCTTCCTATCGTAAGTTAAAAAACATACTTAAAACATCCAACAAAAATATACTAACCACCAACAAAAAACTTTTTAGTAAAAAGATCCAAATCTTTTTAACTCAAAATGCAAACTCTTGAATCACAAGATTTGACCTATTTCAAAACATCTCCAAGAACTTCAAAAAATCCAAATATTTCTTCTAATATATTCATAACATATTCCTAAGAGCAACCATGCTTTGAATCATCACATAGAAGTCACCAAAAATTACAATACATCTCTTGACGTACTCAAATCCACGCTTAGTCCAAAAACATAATTTTTCTCTTAACTAGTTTTGATCATACACTTGATCTTTGACTTACAAAGATAAGATTTTCAAACCAAAATATCACATGGGTTAAAAATGTGTCCTAAATCAAATCTAAGCATTAAACTTAAAATCACATTGATAAAAATAAACCAAAACATGGATCTAGCAAAAAACATCAAACCTATGGCCTAACCAAGTATCTTCGTGCATAAAAATCATATATTTGAAATTAACACAAAAGTCTTCAAACTAATATCCTAACATGTATATAAGAGGTTTAGGATCATCAAATAAATATATTAAAGCAATTTGAGTAAGATTAAACCACAAAAAATCCAAATTTTCTTAAAACAAAAACTGTTTTTCTTCTTCCAATTTCTAAGTTTCTAGATCTAAGAACATCTTTCATCAAAAGCTTTCATTATGCAACAAATCCTCAATCAGCATTCATATACACATGTTGAAAATACTCCATAAAATATCAGACCAAGATCTGTCAATTAACTTGGTCAAAAACTCCAAAATATAACACACTCTCCAGATTATCGCCCAGACTGACTTTTCCATGGTTAAAACACATTTTGACTGAAAAATGACCATGAAATGAAACAAAAAATATACCTATGGAAACTAGACTCACAGATGAAAAATTCTCATGAGAAATCATTGTGAGAAAATAAGGGGTCAAAAATCATCACCCAAAATGTCTCAAAAAACTAAGAGAGCTCCTCAGTGTTTATCTCTAAAAAGGGGAATGGAAAGTGGTGAAATGAATGAAATGGTACCTTGCACATTTCTTAAACTCCTGGAGGCTGAGTTATGGACTTGAATAACCTTGAGTGATAGTTGTGTTAGCCCAAAACAATGGGTTAAACTAGCCCATGGTATTGCTCTCTAAAGGTGCCGTGTGAGAGGTGATGAGTGAGGTGGCTCTAGCCTTCACTTTAAGTACACTCTAGGGCTATTATGGGTAGAGGCTGGTTAGCCATGAGGGGAAAGAAAACTTAGCCAAAAAGTATTGCCAAGGTGACCAAATTTGTGGGCCTTAATGAGCCTTATCCGAATAGACTTCAATTTGGGATTTAAAGAGGGTTTGAGATGTTATCAAGCCCAAATCTAATTTTTGTTGACCCAATCAAATTTTTAAAGTTTAAAATGTTGGATAATGATATCATAACATGAATTTGAAGGATTAATATTATGTGAAAGTGATTTAATCAAGTGATTAAATACAATGTTAGAAACTATATCAATTAGGGTTTGGAGGTCAACTTTAGGGTTTGGAGAAAACCGTTTAGTGTTTTAGTTTCAACCAAAATTTTGGATTTTCAATTGAATTCTTACCATTTAGGGTTTTACTAGGGTTGAAATCTTCTTTGGTTTGGTACAATTTGGTTGGTCAGATGGAAATATGGTTTTGCTTAGGTGGTATGATCTCATACCTTGATTTCTTTATAATCCATCTCATGGTTCCTCTCGGTGCCAAGTGTTCAATAGTATTCACCAAGTATGGTTAAGATCTTTTCAAATGTCAAAACAAAACTTTTCTAACCTAATTTGAGCATTCCACACTATGATTTTGAAAACACTCACTTGGTGCGGCTATCAAAGTTACTATTCACTTGGAGAAAGTGAATAATAAACTTTGCACTATAAAATTCTAAATATTCATATAAACCTAACTATATAATTTTTTTTTATTGAAATTCAACCCCAAAATGCATTGAAAAAATAAAAAATGCATTTTCGAACAGGCGTTTTGTTCGAAAATAAAAAATTGGATTATTACACCATAAAATCCTAAATAACTAATTGAGTCCAATGGTGCAAACCATATCACATTCAGACACTTCTAAATACCTCAAATAAATAAAATCGTGCTTTTGGCACCATAGTAAGTAGTAACACCGACTATACTTATAGACTAAAATTTACGCGATTGGTTGATTCGTAAAAATTTATGGGGTTTTCACGAGATTCCTAAAACCTCTAGAAATTTCACTATTCAATTTCTAGTAGATTGTTACAAGTTGATTGGACTAGAAGATTTAGTGATTCTTGGTTTGAAGAAAGAAGTTCTACGGTGAAGTGTAAGAGTGGATTGTTGCTGTGTTTTGATATTACAGAGGAGGAAGAGGTGTGTAGATTGGAGAATTGGTTTGAAGAGTTTAGATCGAAGTCCAACAATGACTGTCGTGAGCCAGAAATTTTATCACGAACAAGTGTTTAAGCTAGAACACCCGATTTGATGAAATTGTGTATGACGACAAATCTAATAAATTTGTGTGTGATGGGTGCAAAACTGCAAGTGCACAGTATCGTAGTTTTATAGTAAAGTGATAAGAAGAGTATCGTCCTCAGGGATTGGTAACTTACTTTTGACAAATACCGAAATTATACTAATCTTAATTTTATCTAGAGAAGTTACTAATATTTTTGTAATTGCAATTTAAAAGAAAATCAATTCAAAGAAAAATACGCAAAGGAAATAAAAATGATGTTCGAAGATCAAATTAATGGAAAAAAAAACTTCTAGAAAATCAATTTCACCTAATTCCTAATTATGCGTTACTCATCTAACTAATTTAATTTAATTCTTTTTGTTTATTAACAAATCTCTAATTCATCTAAAAACCTCTTTCGATAGTCAATTGGAAATTATTCTTGTTCATTATTTCACACAAGAATATGTAAATTAATAAAGTAAGAAAGTAATAAGACTAATGATTTAAATACTACATAGGTTCATACAAATTTTTCAATCTCTATATTTACCTATGCCGAAATATTCAAGATCTATCTTATAATTCCCTCTTTCGATAGCAAATCACAAGATTAAAATCATTTAATCAATGGCCAGTTAATTAGAAGCAATAAATTTAGAATAAATCAGCTAAACAAAGAAAGAATTGTTTTAAATTAGTATAGAAAATTAAGCATAGTTCGAAACTAGGTTTCATCGTTTTTCTAGAATAAATAAAATTTAGTTTATGCTAAAAATGAAATTCAACATAAACGAATTCACCATAATTTTCTGAGAATAATGGAAGGAAAATAAATACTGAAAAATACTCTTCGCAGTCGCAGCTCGTCTTCAAAAACACCAAGAAAATATTTACTCATTCTCTCCCATCTGTGCCCGTGTATGATCCTAGCGTACATGCAATGCGTGGAACTCTCCAAAACAGATGACTTGAAATCTTCCAGCTGTTTATCTATATCCCAAACAGTGTTCTACAGTCAAAAGTACGGCCATATGCT
Source organism: Carya cathayensis (assembly GCA_011037825.1). Taxonomy (NCBI): domain Eukaryota; kingdom Viridiplantae; phylum Streptophyta; class Magnoliopsida; order Fagales; family Juglandaceae; genus Carya; species Carya cathayensis. The sequence continues at coordinate 1,066,118 of QGSO01000410.1, forward strand.
GTAAAATCACATATATATACCTAGACGGCGAAAAAAACCCTAGATCTGTAAAATACAATGTTCGCTCGAGCGGCATGTCAAGCGCGCATCGAGCGTTCAACTCTGCCTGACTTCGCTTGAGTGAACTCCCTTCCCGCAACTACTCGAACTCACTGTCGAGCGACCTTTGAGCGTTTGAATCTGCCTGAATTCGCTTGAGCGGTCAATTCATCCGCTCGAGCGATGTGGACCAGACTCCACAATACTCAACAGTGGTAAAATATATTAAATTATGCAAGTCATCAGTGTGTAATTGGTTGGCATATGAATAATATGATAGTTGTGTAATTGAGAGAGGGAATCTGTAGATGAATTTAAAATGAAAATAAATGGCTAAGATTTTAATAAACGGGGGAGTTTTAGATAAAAGTTGGTAGTAGATTCCAAGAGGAACTCAAACAATGAATTTGGATTCTAAACTTACAAAAATCTAAGTTGATAATTTTAAAAGAGGAAAATTCTAAAGTGAAGATTTAATAAAGTTTATCCCTTTAATAAATAATTTAATAATAATTTGAATTAAAATGCTTATGATAATATCACAATTAATTAAAATAAATAAATAAACTAATATTATTTTTAAGTCCTAATTTTAGACCTAATAAAATTATTCCTAGAAATATTGAATCGGGTCATTATAGGGCGTCTTGGCATTTGATTCTCAATGGTCTTGCCTTTGAGGTGACCCTACTTATGATAAGGTGCTGCGTCTTGATCTTGTTTACTCATGGATTAAGGACAATCCCAACTCTGTTAATTCCAATGTTGTCCTTACCTGGAAGAACATATACTGATTATTGGTTGTGTAGAATCAATCACACATTGTGGGCCACTCGGTGTCCAGCATGGGTGCTAGGGCGACTTGTGCTAGAAAGAGGGTTGCCCCTTTGTGCCCTAACCCTAAGGGAAAAGATCTTGCATAGAGGGCGCCGATGAGCGGCCGGAATCCTGCGCACACACCGATCCTACTAGTAGTGAGAGGGGCGAACCGTCTCCACCTCTACCTCTATTATGAGCAAAATGTATTTTCAGATGTGGTCAACTGAGGGGCCAAGGATTTGGAACACTCTTAGACCCTTGTTTTTTGTCTCAATTCTCGACAGCTTTCCTAACTCTTCGTAAATCTTGCTCCTTTGCAATTTGCATCCACCCTCACGTCCTCCACAGCCTCTAGTGACTTTATGTAAGTGGTGGAAATAGGCGGTGGAGCAGGCACCTAGAACATAACAGAAACTACGATGGAACGGGTTGGAGCTCACACCAATACTATCCTGCATGAATAGCAATCCCTCACACCAATCCAGTACATAGCGCCAAGTGTAAGAGGATCCAAGAAAGGCCTTGCTAGCCTAGGTAGCACCTTCAAACGCCATTGACGCCACTCAACATGGTATTCGTAATAGTGATGAGTGTGGCCCCCTTGGACTCACCTGGCCCATCTTCTTCTTTGTTCAATCTTGAGGTTGGTGAGAGCTTAGACCATTTCGTGAGCAGAATCATTCAGGAACTGAGTGAATTCCTTGCCCCAGTTAGCAATGACATGACTTGTTTACAACCTATCGTGGGTGTTGATTGCTTGGGCTTAACAAGGCACTCATTTGTGGTTGTTATCTTCTTTGGTAGGTTGGGTTTCCCATCGTTACTGTAAATTATAGGAGAAAGTCCAGTACTCCCAATCGTATATGGAAGGTGCCTTCCAGCTAATGTATGAGGAGGTCGAGGATAAGAAATGGTAGGAGGTGGCCTATCTTCATTTAGGTAACCAATCTCGAGTGTAGGAAGTCAAGATTGCCACACTAAACATTGAAAAGTCTGATTGTGAAAGACGTTGACTATTGAAGGCCTTGGAGAACTTGGAGCAAGCCTTGGGGCAAGAAGGGCAGACTATTCAAAGCGTAACATTCTTTAAGGATGAGCTAGCCATTGAGTGCCAAGTCAACGAAGAACTTCTGGCTAGGCTAGAGGAGGCATCCAGATTGCACAACCTTTTAGGAAAAAAAGATTGCAATGCAAGGCGTTCAGAGATGTTAGAGAGCAAATAATCTCGTAGGAAGTTATGCAACAATTTGGACAATGTCAAGGGTGAGCTCAAAGAACTTTTCGCCTGCTTCAATACCATGAGGGAGGAGTACCAGGTTGACAATACTTATGCACGGGTGGTTGAATCCAACGACAAATTGCAGGAGAATGTGGCTTGGCTCAAAGGGCAAGTTTCCAAATTGGAAAAGGTTAGGGCTGATGTATTTTGCCCTAGTCCACTGATTGAGCTAAAAATATTGCATATTTAATATATTTAGAACCAATACATTATAATTATTTCATGACATTATTATTGGTTTTAGATGAAAAAATGGTTAATAAGCATAAATATGAGTTGTGATTTTTAATTGATTAATATCATGTTTATGTTTAGTTTTTATAACCTGTGATTTAATTGGGAAATATTTCATCATATGCACAATGCAACAATGTTATTTTAATCTTTATTTTAATTTTTTTTTTGAGTTTCTAATTTCTGTGCTATTTCTTTTCTTGTTTTTGGAATGTTTTTAAATAAGAGGTGCCTCTTGCATTGTTCCCAAAATCTACGGATAAAAGGGATAGAAATGAAATTCTTTTGTTTAAGGTAGTGTTTTTCCTTTCAGCTTATGCCCTATTTATGTTTAACATGCAGTGAAATAGAAAAGGGCAGCATGACAGTTTCTCGTTTTAGACATGACATAGTAGGGGCAGTTAGCGAGGAGAGTGATTTACGGAGACAGGTTATGGATGCCGAACGCAGCAGAAGAAAAAAAAAAGAGAAAAAGACTTTTCATTTGAAAAAGGAGGGGCTTTCCTCTCAAAATGGAATGCACGGCTTTGGCTTATGGGCCAAAAAGGGTGAGACATACATGCAGAGTAGGTGGGGCACTTTAAAGGAAAATAGAGAAAGGAAAGATTGGAAAAGGATTGGAGGACACTTACGAAGGACGCTGGATGAACGAGATGGACTAGACGAAGAGGACAAGCTGCTGGGCAGTGCTTGGAATGCTGGGTTTGGACGGGGCTTTTTCATTGGAAGCTGGGAGGAGTTTTCATATGACTTTGGGATAGTTTTACTTGGGAGTGAAGAGCTTTAGCTTTTCGTATGACTTACGGACTAAGGGGAGGTTTTTTTTTTTTTTTTTTTTAAATCTCGCGGGGGTTTTTGAGAGCAGGAGAGGCAGCATAGGAGAAGGGGATTTACAGAGAGAGAGCTTTGGTGAGTTCTGGTTCGACTGGACTTGAAGGGAGAGGAGTGAGAGAAAGAGAGACAGCAGAAAAAAATAGAGCACAGGACTTGGGGAACTTTTATGGCCTAGGAGAGGAACGTGAGAGCTAAGGGCTTTCTTCAAGTGGCATTTTTATTATTTTGGTTTGGCTTCGGAAACGAAGGGCTGAACAGACTGAGCAGTTTTGAGCTGAGGAATTTTTGTTTGGGCTGAGGAATTTTTGTTTGGGCTGGCTTTTACGGAGAGCAGAACATGGAGTTCCTTGTGGCTCTATCTTCTCTTCACTTTTATTCTATGGTCTAAGTTGTTTTCTAGTGTTTCTTGTGGTTTATTTTAGTTTTTTTTTTTTTTATGGAGAATGTTTATTTGATTTCCATGGCTCATTTGATGAACATGGTTGGCTAAATCTTTTGTACTAAGGTTAGAGGTGAAGTATAATGATTTAGACATTGTTTCCAATCAACAATAGAGTTTATATTATGAGTTTGATCAATTGAATGATTTTATTATTAGAAACTTTGACTATCTATATATTTATCTTGATCCATTGTGATTTTCGGATACATTGGATGCTTGAAGAATCCCTGTGATATTCAAATGGATTTTTGAATGTTTTAATCATCAATTGTTTATACTTAATCTTTAGTGATTAATTTTCTTGGCCTTAAATGTCAAATCTTCCAATTAAACGGAATCATTATTCTATGTGGTTGGTTGCTGCATGGGCCTCAGGATTGTACTATGGAACCAGATAATCTGAATGAAAAAACCTTGGTCAACCCACAATTTGGTTCTTGGTTGTGGGCAGACGACAAGTTAAACTGGAAATCCCCTTCTCAGGCTACCCATAGGAGCCTTGGAGATGGCGACAAGTCTGAAGGCAATGATGAGCATTGGGTTTCTAGGAATGGCTTTGACCCGGGACACCATGTCAGCTGTAGAAGCAGCAACACCCTTGGCCATTGTGATCATTGGACACCACCAGTTGAGAGTTTTCAGGGGATCACTACCACAGCTGAAACTGAAAATGAGCTTCACAAAGTTGGTGGCGTAAAACAGGGGAGAAGGCGGCTTCCCGCCAATTCTAAATCCAAAGTTTCTAAGTACCTGTTGGCGGGTGTTTCTAGTAAGGGGCTGGACCTACGTGGGCCCAATGATTTTGAGATGCTTGGCTTTCTTAGGATGAGCCGACTGGGCCGCCTGCTTATAAGTGGACCCCTATGGATTCCACTAAAAAAGTATCCCCTACACATTAGGCAAACACGCACGACGACTTGCTGCATCCCCAGGAAACTGAAATTCCAATTGAGGAAAGTTCCAGAGGAGAAGCAGTTGAGCCTCAAAACTTGATGGGTAGGGTAGGGAGATGGAAGCTAAGGGCCCGAGAATCACGCAATCCTTCTTTCAAACCTTCTATACCTATTGGTTCGAAAAGATACGTGGCCTCACATGATGAAGATCTGCCTCTTGGTGCATTGGTTAAGAAGCATAAGAGGGCCTTCTCTCTTTCTAATGCTCTGTGTAAGGAATCGGCGGTGGCTGGAAGTCAGCCCCCTGAACCTCATGAAAACTCCTCAGTTGGAACTGTGGGGGCTTGGGAACTCCCGAACAATTTAGACCCTTGGTTCTATAATCAAGGAAAAAGGTCCCAAAATGGTGTTCCTAATTGAAACAAAGTTATCAGGTGTCAAGGCTAACAAAATTGCTAGAAGGTTTAATTTTGAGTGTTGTATGGTTGTAGACGATGTAGGGAGAAGTGGGGGTTTAATTTTCATGTGGAAACAAGATGTTGTTTTTGAATTGCTGAATTACTCCCAAAGGCATGTAAACGGGTTTGTCTCTAATGAAGAAGAAGGTACTAAGTGGTTCCTTACTTGCTTTTATGGAGATCCTATAGCAAGTAACATAAGTCTTTCATGGCAGCTGTTGGATTCCTTTAAACCAAACTCTTTGGGCTGGTGCGTCATAGGGGATTTTAACGAAGTCCTTTCTCATGATGAAAAGGTGGGGGGTAGGGATTGAGGAGAAGCTCAGATGAGGCTCTTTAGAGAAGTTATTGAATTTGGTAAGCGATATGATCTTGGATGGAAGGGTTCTCTCATGGAAGGGCTAGTGAGAGGAGGTTCTTCTCCTAGTTTAAGTATGAAGCAAGCTGGAGTAATGAGGAGGGTTGCAAGGATCACATTGCTTCTTAATGGAAGAAAACGTATGGGATAGAGGGTTATTTGTAGAATGTCCAATATAAACTTGAGGTTTGTAGCTTCAGCTTAAAACTGTGGAGTAAAAACCTAATACGTAGCAGGACTCGAGCAATTAGAGATAAAACCTCTAAGATTAAGAGGCTTCAACAAAATGAGAATGCAGGGAACATGAGGCAGCTAAAGAACTTGCAATCAGAACTGGACCTGTGAGGTGGGTTAATTAAAGAGATTGAAATGTTGTTTTCAAAATTTTGGTAGTCTCATAACAAGGAAAGGAGAGGAGTCCATTGGTGAAGTTGGGAAAGATTGGGAGTGTCCAAATAGGATGATGGCCTAGGTTTTCAAGATATGCAATGCTTTAATTGAGCTCTGCTCGTTAAACAAGTATGGAAAATTCTCAAGCATCCCTCATCCCTAGTGGCGCGGATTTATAAAGCAAAGTATTTCGAGAACACTCAGCTTATTGATGCCCAACTCAGACCTAGTTTCTCATATATCTGGCAAGGTTTATGTTCAGTTATGGATCTAGTTAAAAAGAGGCTAGCATGGCGAGTTGGAAATGGAATAACTATCCGAATATGGAAGGATAAATGGATTGCAAAAGCCAACACCTTCCAGGTACAAACTGTCCTTAATAGCCTCCCACCTGCGTCTACGGTCTCTAGTCTAATTGATGACACTAGCCACACTTGGAAAAATGAGTTGATTGAAACAATTTTCAACTCTGACGAAACAGGCCTTATCTGCAGTTTACCTATCAGTTTAAGAGATGCAATGGATACAATGATCTGGGGCGTCTCAAATAAAGGCACTTATTTAGTAAAAAGTGCATATCTTGTTGACTTGGACACAAAACATCAAAAATTTGGGGAGTCCTCGGGTACTAACCATTTTGAGTCTCACTGGAAGAAAATATGGAACCTTAGAGTGATGGGAAAGGTTAAACAATTTATGTGGAAAGCCGTCTCTAATCTGCTACCTACCAAGGAAAACCTATTCAAAAAGAAGATTTTAGTAAACCCCTTTTGTCCAGTTTTCAATAAGGAGAGTGAATTTGTTTTACATGACTTGTGGGATTGCCTGGCAGCAATGGATGTTTGGGGGGAGAGGGATACCCCTATTTCTAAATGGGGTAACAGTTATGCTCATTTTGCTGATCTATGGTTTGATTTCAGCTATAGACTTGATGCAGGAAGTTTAGATTGGTTGTTGTAGTCTGCTACGGACTTTGGCTCAGGAGGAATGATCTGATCTTCAGAAATAATTTCAAGGGTCCAAAAGTGATTATCAAAGCAGCAATCTCAGATATAGAAGATTTCTCTTTGACTCAGAAAGAGTTTGTGGTAAGGCTTGAGACAAAGCAGCTTCCAGCTGAAGTGGTTCATTGGCAACCCCCTGCTCCTTCTTGGCTCAAGGTGAATTTTGATGCAACTTTTCTCAAAACAAAACTGAAAATGGGGATATGCATTGTTATTCGAGATTTAGTAGGTGATCCCTAAGTGATGTTGGCTACCCAAAAAGAGTCTGTAACTTTAGTTTTCCTAGCGCAAGGTTATAATCTCTTACGAGCATTTTCCCAATGTGTGGAACTGGGTTTAGACTGTGTTGAGTTTGAGGGGGATGCCAAACTGGTTATAGATGCAGTTACAAATGCTTCTCCATATACCTCATGGTCTGGCCAACTTATTGAAGACCTCAAGCAAGCTATGTTATCACATCCATATTGGAAGCTCTCTTTTGTAATAAGGGATGGTAACAAAGTAGCACATGAATTAGCTAAACTAGCTTTTTCCATTGATTTTGAATATGTCTAGATGGAGGAAGGGCCGTCTGTGGTCTTACCTCACATTGCAGTTGACAAACCCTGTATTAGTTGATATATGAGATGACAGTAGCTCCCTTTCAACCAAAAAAAAAAAAAAAACCACAAACAAACGGTAAAGATTCAAACTCATGGGGTTTGAAAACTCTATTTTTCAAGCATTTGTTATAACTTTTGTATAGACCAACAACTTGAACAAAATATCTATGGCAAATTATTAATAAAATCGCAAAATTCCCACTAGTAAGATTACCCCAAAGAATGAACATATGTGTGTGTATATATATATATATATTTATAACTCACTATTTTATGAGCATTATTATAAAAATATTGATATTTTAAGAATTTGACATGATATCTCCTGTTACTAAAATTATATACTTACACGAATCTTTGTTTTAAATATAAGACTATGAATTCGTACACGTTATCATCATTTTTAAAGAAGAAATTAAATTATAAATTTCTTTGACAGTGTGTCAAGTTTGCACTACTGTCTCAAATTTCCAAGAGGATGAGGTGGTATTGTAATCGAATCGAGTTTGAGTTGAGTAGTGTCTGGCCAAACTTAGCTCGATTATTAAAAAATAAAATTCGAGCTCAATCCAAATTTGAATAAAGCTTTGTTTCTTTATGTTCAAACTCAACTTGAATAAGATATTTTTATGTTCAAACTCAACTATAGATTGATTAAAAACTAAGTAGACTGCTAGACTTGACTAGTTTATAACATTTTTTTTAATAAAAAAAATGATTTTCATAAATAAAGAATAAAGAAAAATAAAATTACATATAAGAATATTTTACTCACATTATACATTTAGCTAAGATTTTATTCTTGCAGTCACAATATTTTACAAGACTATGACTATTTGGCTGATCTTATGCAACTCTAATCAATTATACTTATATAAAATAACAATATTTTATAATTATGCTCATAAAATAATGAATATATATATACATGTATATATTCCTTAAGGGAGCTGCTTGAAAAATAAAATTTTAAAATCTATGAGTTTGAATGTCCACCATTTGTTGAAAAGAAATACGCGTATGAATGCTTAGTTATTAGAACAGAAAATGTCCCGTTAATGATAAACTAGAGGTAAGCCGAACCCGTATTTTAATATGCAACCTGATCAGCATCATAAACCATGAGAAACATTTGGGTATATTTTCTATGTAAATTGAACAAGAACTCATATTTCATTCATCAGTTCAAGTTGATAAAATTGATAAGAAATGTTAACTTTAATCACTTAACCATTACTATAACTATTTACAAGTGGATTTATATTTACTTGATGAGTGAGTGAGGCCAAACATGTAAATTTTCAACATCAAATAAAAATAAGATTCAGAATTAGTTAATGACCACCTGTTATTGCCTGCTTCATTTGAAAAACTGTCTTTTGTAGGTTATTTAGTTCTCACACCCAAACGGCTGGAGGTAAAAGATCCTATAGATCTCTTTATTCTTTTAAAATATTTTTTATGGTTGGCATTAGAGCCAAACCTTTCAGCTTTGTGTTTTTAAATTATTAACATTTCAATTTTGATCAAATAATGAGTATTTAATGATTTTGGAGATGGGTTATACATTCGGCTCTTAAGTTTTTGTCTTTGAATTCATATCCGGATGGTTATGTGCTCATTACTATATTAATGGATTTGAAAGGGATGTTTTTACTTTGGGCTTAATTTCAAGCTTTATACATATTAATGGGCCTTTGGGCTAATTTACAATTAATAAGTTTTTTACCTATTTTATAGTAGATGCCTAGTTGTATTTCTTTTGAATAAAGAGGGTAATGCTACAACATCCTTATTATTTAAAAGAATACATAAATTTAGAATCTCATTGTACCTAAATCATAAGTTTTAAGCATTTATCTCTACAAGGAAATCTTTAATTTTTTTGTGATTTAATTAGTATAAGAAAATGATTTTTGGTATTGACAGTAAAATTTGTCTTTTGCCTGTAGGTGTGGATAGTTTTATACGTTAATTTTTGGAATAATTTGTCTTATAAATAGAGATAAGTAAATTTATGTTTTTATGCAACTTTTTCCTACATGAAGGTTAAAATTTACTTGAATTTATAGTATTAAAGTTTTTATTGGTTTTGCAGCTATTGTTCCACTATCCTTAGTTGATGGCGTTTATTTTATTCCAATGCTTGATAGCACTAATTGTTTTGACTTGAAAGATTCGGTTCATTTTATCTTGGGGCATATGGATCTTGACTATGCACTCTGTGTGGAGCAACCACTTGCTATCATAGATACGGATACACAAGAAGTCATAAAAAATCGCTAATGGTGGTAGTGATCTAATCGCCTAAGTCTAATGCTCATAAAGTCTCATATAAGTAAGAGCGTTAGAGGTTCTATTGATGACTGCGCTACAATTAAGGTATTAATGCAGGCAATTGAGGAATAGTTTGCTCGCTCTGACAAGGCTTTAGCTAGCACTCTTATCAGGCAACTCACTCCTAAAGCTTTGGATAGTTCTAAGGGTATGTGTGCATACATTATGGAAATGAGAAACATTTGTTTCTCAACTTAATGGCTTAAAGATAGACATATCTGAGCTGTTCTTAGTCCATTTCATCATTGACTCACTGCCATCTGAGTATGGGCCTTTCAAGATCTCTTATAACATATATAAGGAAAATTGGTCAGTTACGAATCTTCTGATCATATGTGTACGAGAAGAGGAAAGGATGAAGCATGATCGACCTGAAAGTCCAAATATAATCATGAATAATAAAATGAAGACTGAGAAAGGATAAGGTGGACCTCAAAAGAAAAGGAAGCACAATGTGCCATCAAAATGCAATGGATCTAACCGGTCCGGTTTAGTCAGGTTTTGTACAAATTTTGGGACCGAACTGGTATAAACCGATTTTACATTTTCAAGAATCGATTACAGATTGGTTACCTCCTAAATCGATACTTTCGGTTTTACCGATTCCAGTCTGAGTCAATCCGATTTTTTCGATTTTAATTAAGTGTCAATGTAATTATATATATATATATATATTTAAGATCAAAATTTTATGTTATAAATTATAATATAAAATTATTTCATATATAATTATATATAGTATATATAGAAATTTTATATATAATTATATATATTATATATAAAAATTATATATACATTTATAAAATATTTTATATAATATTAAAATTGAATTTATATATATATATATATTTTATAAACCAGTTTTAACCGAAAAGCCAAGAACCTATTCCGGATAGGATTTAATTGGTTTTTAAAATGAATGAACCGATTCCGGAGCAGACTGATTCAAAACTGAGCCAACCAGTTTGGTCTGGTTGTTTATTCAATTTTCTGATTTAAACTTTCACCCCTAGATATAAGGGCAAAAAGGTGACCCGTTTCTTTTGCAAGAAAGACGACCATGTAAAGAAAAGCTACATCAAGCATAAAGAGTGGCTTGAAAAGAAAGGGTTTTCTCACCAGAAGGAAACCAGTGAGTTTTGGGTTTTCACTAGAAATAAAGGGCATTCACAAGTTGTTGCAGTTGGAGTTTTTAAAGTGATTATCAAATTGGGACATGTTTTGGATTTAAATAATGTCTTTTATATTCTAGAATTTAATATAAATTTAATTTCTATTTCCAGACTTATTATCAAAGGTTACAGTTTCCTTTTTGAGAATACTATGATTGTTTTTAAAAATAAAATTCCTATTGGTTCTGGAACTTTAGTTGATAACTTGTTTAAATTAGATATTCATCCCAAATTTGAGAAGAATTATCTCTCCCTGTATTCAGTTGGCATTAAGAGAAACCTTTTGAATAAAAAATCTTCTCTATTATGGCATAAGAGATTGGGACACATCTCTATAGAGATGATGAAACGGTTAGTATAAGAAGGGCTCTTACAGGATTTCGATTTTACTGACTTTAAGAATTGTGTGGACTACATAAAGGGCAAGCAAACCAACAATAATTCTAAAGGTTCAAGAAGGAGCTCAAGTGTTCTTGACATTATACACACAAATATCTGTGGACCATTTCCTACCCCTTGCTTGAATGGTTAGAGATATTTTATCTCATTTATTGATGACTATTCTAGGTATATGTATCTCTGTCTTCTAAATAAGAAGGCTTAAGCATTAGATGTTTTCAAAGCCTATAAAGTAGATAATCAAAGTGAAAAGAAAATCAAGATCACAAGATCTGATAGATGAGAGGAATATTATGGTAAGTACACATAATAGGGACAAATGAAGGGTGCATTTGCAAATTTCCTTCAGGAGGAAGGTATTGTTGCCCAATATTCAATGCTTGGCACATCACAACAAAATGGTGTTACAGAAAGAATGAACTGTACGCTAATGGATGTGGTAAGGAGCATGATTAGTAAATCTAACATGAAACTTTTCTTGTGGAGTGAAGCTCTTAAAATTGTAGTGTATATATTAAATAGGGTTCCATCCAACTCTGTCTCTAAAACACCTTTCAAGTTGTAAAAATGGTGGAAACCTAACTTAAATCATATACACATAAGGGGTTGTCCTGCTAAAGTTAGGATTTAATCCTAACATTAAGAAGTTAGACCTAAGGACAACTAGTGATTTCTTTATTGGGTATCCAAGTAACTCTAAAGGATATAGACTTTATTGTCCCAGTCATAGCCCTAGAATTGCTGAATCTAAAAATGTAAGGCTTCTTGAGGATGTTGAACCTAGTGGGAGTGTGAATCCTTAAGATGTTATTTTTGAAGAAACACCTGAGTATGCTACTTTGCCTTCTTTCGGAGGAAAAATGGTTGTTTTAAGGCAAAATAAATCGCAAGATCTTGCAATGACACCAATTTAAGAACAACATGTTCCCGTAAATGAGGTTCAACCTGAAGCTATTCCGCATTTATAATCTGAACCAATTGAGTCATTTTCAAATGACAAAGTAGTGGATTTAAGAAGATCATCAAGAATACGTAAGCATGCTATTACAGATGATTACATTATATACCTAACTAAGTTTGATTTTGACGTTGCACTTCCAGAAGACCCAATTACATTTTCACAAGCCATGAGTGGAGATAAGTCTACATTTTGGTTAGATGCAATGAGGAGTGAGTTAGAATCCATTTATAATAACTAAGCCTAGGATCTTGTCCAATTACCAGAAGGGGTGGCAACAGTTGGTTGCAAATGGGTTTATAAAACCAAACAAGATTCTTCTGATAATGTCAAACGATATAAGGCTTGACTTGTCGCTAAAGGATTCACTAAGAAGGAAGGTATAAAATATCATGAAACCTTCTCTCTAGCTCTAAATTATTTTAGGGTTTAGGGTTTTTGGGGTTTAGGGTTTAGGGTTTTAGGGTTTAGGGATGAGGGTTTAGCATTGAGGGTTTTGGGGTTTAGGGTGTAGGGTTAAGGGTTTAAGGGTTTTAGGGTTTAAGGTTTTAGGGTTTAGGGTTTAGGGTTTTAGGGTTTAGGGTTTAGGGTTTAGGGTTTAGGGTTTAGGGTTTAGGGTTTAGGGTTTAGGGTTTAGGGTTTAGGGTTTAGGGTTTAGGGTTTAGGGTTTAGGGTTTAGGGTTTAGGGTTTAGGGTTTAGGGTTTAGGGTTTAGGGTTTAGGGTTTAGGGTTTAGGGTTTAGGGTTTAGGGTTTAGGGTTTAGGGTTTAGGGTTTAGGGTTTAGGGTTTAGGGTTTAGGGTTTAGGGTTTAGGGTTTAGGGTTTAGGGTTTAGGGTTTAGGGTTTAGGGTTTAGGGTTTAGGGTTTAGGGTTTAGGGTTTAGGGTTTAGGGTTTAGGGTTTAGGGTTTAGGGTTTAGGGTTTAGGGTTTAGGGTTTAGGGTTTAGGGTTTAGGGTTTAGGGTTTAGGGTTTAGGGTTTAGGGTTTAGGGTTTAGGGTTTTAGGGTTTAGGGTTTAGGGTTTAGGGTTTAGGGTTTAGGGTTTAGGGTTTAGGGTTTAGGGTTTAGGGTTTAGGGTTTAGGGTTTAGGGTTTAGGGTTTAGGGTTTAGGGTTTAGGGTTTAGGGTTTAGGGTTTAGGGTTTAGGGTTTAGGGTTTAGGGTTTAGGGTTTAGGGTTTAGGGTTTAGGGTTTAGGGTTTAGGGTTTAGGGTTTAGGGTTTAGGGTTTAGGGTTTAGGGTTTAGGGTTTAGGGTTTAGGGTTTAGGGTTTAGGGTTTAGGGTTTAGGGTTTAGGGTTTAGGGTTTAGGGTTTAGGGTTTAGGGTTTAGGGTTTAGGGTTAAGGTTTTGGGGTTTTAGGGTTTAGGGTT